>CM067592.1:60880356-61179131 GCA_034336665.1 Luscinia megarhynchos
CTCCCTTCCTCCCTTTCCTCCTTTCCCTTCCTTCCCCTTCCCTTCTCCCTTCCTTCTTTTCCCTTCCCTTTTCCCTTTTTCCTTCCTCTCCTTCCTTCCTTCCTTCCCCTCCCTCCTTCCCCTTCCTCCTTCCCCTCTTCCCTTCCTCCCTCCTTCCCTTTTCTCCTTCCCTTCCTTCCCTTCCTCTTCCCTTTCTCCCTTCCTTCCTTTTTCCCTTCCCCTTCCCTTCCCTCCTTTTCCCTCCTCCCTTCCCTCCTCCCTTTTCCCCCTTTTCCCCTTCCTCCCCTCCCTCCTCCTTCCCTTTTCCCTTCCTTCCTTCCCTTCCTCCGGAACTCCCCCTGAACTTCTCCTTCCTTCCCTTCTTCCCCCGAACTTCCCTTTCCTTCCCCTTTTCCCTTCCCTCCCTTCCCCTTCCCTTCCCCCTTCCCTTCCTTCCCTTCCCTTCCTTCCCCTTCCCTTTTCCCCCTTTTCCCCTTCCCTTCCCTTCCCTCCCCTTCCCTTCCCTCCCTTTTCCCCTCTTCCCTTCCCTTTCCCTTCCCTTCCCCTTCCTTCCCCTTCCCTTCCCTTCCCTCCTTCCCTTCCCCTCCCCTTCCTTCCTTCCCGGAACCTCTTCCTTCCTTCCCTTCCCTTCCGAACTCTCCTTCTTTCCCCTTCCCTTCCTCCCCGGAACTCCTCCCTCTTCCCTTTTCCCTTTTCCCTTCCCCTCTTTTCTCTTCCCTTCCTTCCTCTCCCCGGAACCTCCTTCCCTTTCCGAACCTCCTTTTCCCGGAACTTCCTCTCCTGAACCTCCCCGAACTTCCCGGAATCCTCCGGAACTCCCCCTCCCTCCCCTTCCCCGAACCTCCTCCCTTCCCTCGAACCTCCCTTCTCCCTCCCCTTCCCCTCCCTTCCTCTCCCTTCCTTTCCCTCCCCTCTTCCTCCTCCCCTTCCCCTTCCTCCCTTCTCCCTTCCCTTCCCTTCCCCTTCTTCCTTCTTCCCCTTCCCTTCTTCCCCTTCCCTCCCCTTCCCTCCCCTTTCCCTTCCCTCCCTGGAACTCCCTTCCCTTCCCTGAACCTCCTCCCCGGAACCTTCCTTCTGAACCTCGGAACCTCTTTCCCTTCCTTCGGAACTCCTCCCCGGATCCTCCATAAACCCAGCATCTGCCGATCCCGAAACACGTACCATAAACCAAAAACGCACTTCGCCGTTTTAAACCGCAATTTCTCAGACCACGCGTCCGAACCCTTGCCCGTTTACTGATCATCTCAAAACCCATTTCCGTAACCTGACCTTATTTGTGATCCTCGATGTCTTTAGCGAAAAACCTGTTACTGGATGATGAAAAGCATCTGCACTGATCCGCTTTGATCGACAAAACACCGCTTCGGTTCCACCTTACCGCATATCTGCCACCAGACCCGACCGCCCGTCCATCCCATCCCAGTCCTGAATGAAACCACGTTCGTAACGTCACCCATCGTCCCGCACCATCTCCACTGACACAGCCGTTTTCCACGTCACAAACAAAGTACCAGCCTTCACCAGTCCCGCTCGAGCCGACCTCCGGATCGCTGATCGTTGTCCAGTGCCCACCGATCCAAACACGGACCCATCGTCTGTTCCGGACCCCACCCCAATCGTCACTGAAAACTCGACCAGATCATAGCCCTGCGCGGCTTCATGGCTTCATCCTCCCTGACATTTCTAGCACAATTTAACTTTGTAATGCTGGTTTTTGCCATCTTTCTCCTTTGACCCCACCTATGAAGCAAATCACCACTTCTCGCCCAGCTGTTTATCTCGTGGTATGTCAAACCAAGGATACGTCTAACGCGAGTTTAAAAATTCTTTCGTCTACAACAGGCCTCTGATATATTAGTCATATTGTCGGCGACTTTGCGTACTGCCATCTCTTTGTCCACTTTATGTCGCCCATCCACTACAAGCCGACTCGGTGGTCTTACCATATTGTATCTGGTGGCTTACGATGACGAGTCGCGACCACTTTCCCTATTCCCATCTACTTTAACATCACTTTATAGTGAATCTGTTCCTTATCTTACTGGTTAATAAAGTGAGGATTACTGATACGTATTCCACATCAGTCCTCCTTTATATGCTTTTTAGAAACGGGAGTATTATGCCCTTTTCTTCCACCACTGGGTGCTTCACCTCTCTGCCATGACTCTTCAAGTACAGTGGGGAGTGGCTTAGCAATTATATCTTCCAGTTTTCTCAGGACCCTGGGATTTTTCTTCTCATAGACTTGTATGTATTCAAATTTCTTAAGTGGTCCCTAATTTGACCTTCTCTTAAGATGGGACATTGTTCAGCCAGTCCCTGTCTTGAGGTTCAAGGTCTTGGAAAATGTAGGAAGAATGACAGCCAGTGAAAAATAAGGAAAAAAGCACATCAGCCTTCTCGTTTCAGGGTACATGTACCTGCACCCACTGCCTGTTCATCTTCTTCTTACTCACTCAGCCATGCTTCTATCCTGTCTTTGTTGCCTCATTTCTTGCACATGGTAACCAAAAGCATTTTAGTTTCAAGAAAAACATTAGTTGCAATCTCTGTTCTGCTCCTGTATCCCTGAGGGCAATTTTGCAGGAGATCTCCTTCATTAATTCCATGAACAACTAAAGCCTTGCCTTTCTAAAATTCAGGGTCTTATTGACTGATAGTTCAATAAAAGTGCAATAGTATGATGAGTTTGGCAAATTGTTGAATTCATTCTACATCCACAACTGGGTAGCTTTATATTTTAACCTTAGAGAAACGAAGATTTTACAGATTCCATGGGACATGGTAGAAAATGGGGTCAAAACTTTGTTTTATTTTCTTTACACTGCCTTTGCAAAGCTCAGTTAGTATTTAAATACTCCTAATAATAAGCCTAAGGTATTAAGTAAATATTAAATAGATCCATTTCATTTCTTTCACTGCCTCTCTTACCAGGGTCATAACTTCATACTTTTTCATTAATTTTGAATTGGCAATTATATTACTGAGTCAAACAATGTGAAAGCTGACTTCCATCCCACATCCCACCACTGTCTGATGTGGCACAGAGTCTTGGTCACGTTATATATTACTGCCCGAATAATACCTCTCAATATTCATTTGAGGCTATGTCCTTGTCCAGAATATTACATTTTATAATATTTCACACAGTCTGTGTCTAATAATTAACTTCTGAGGAAACCACTATGAGCTATCCCATGACAAATTGAGCTACCTGGATTTTCAAACAGTGTGGATGCATGGCTTTATCTATAAAAAGTGCTTTAAGCCTGGCACAAGACTGGCAAATTTACCCTAGAAAAATCACAGCTAAATGTTGAGTTTTTCAAGGCCTTATTTTTCCACACATTAAAAGAAAATCTGCTTATTTATATACAGCTGTCACAGCATGAATTCCTCTGGTTTGAAAAATTACCTCTGTTCATGTGATTCTGAATGCAGTTACCTTTAAAAACCAATGCTAGCATAGAACAAATGGATTCTAAAAGTCAAACAACCGTTTTTTGTAGATTTATTAGCAGATTTTTCCTTGTTCTAGGCAAACAATGTATACTCGATTAGGAACATATATGCGAAGGACAATTTGACATCACTACTCTTGTGTCTTTATCTTCTGACATCTCCTGTCATGGCTGCGTTGGTTTTTTTTGAGGCTTTGTAACAAAGAATGACCTGATTTCCCTTCTTTTCAGCGTGCCTGTGGTTAGTTTTCTAAAATGTGCGAATATTTTGTAGTTCAGTCTTGAAATGGTAGTGGAAGTATATCTTAAATGCCTGTAATATAAACATTAGCACAACCCTCCCGAGCAGAAAGATAGACTTTCTTAAAACATTTTCATTTACTGGTACCTCTGTTTCTGTAAAAAAAAAAACAACCAATTTTTGCACCAAGAGAGATTAACTTCTGGAATGATGTGTCCCATTAGAGACCATATCTGCAGCCCAGTCATCAGGTCTTTCCACACAACATGTCAGAATCTGGTAGCGAGCTACTAAATCCCTAATTTAGTAGGGATCTACTCTCATTCTCTGCTTAATACAATTAAGTATGAACAATGAATGCAAACCCACTGTTTTCCTACAACAAATTCTTATGAGACAATCTAAGGATGGAATGTAAGTTCTAATTCAACTCAACGTTTTTTGCAAGTCTTTTGTTATTACCACTGACATCTGAGTTTTTTCTTTCCCAGGATAAACAAGCTAACAAATGAAAGGTAAGTACAGGAAAAATCCCAAACCTTCAGAGATACCCAGATATCCCAGAGGCAAAAGGGAAAGAGTAAGATTATTTAAAGACACACAAAAAGCCGTAGAAGAAATGTAGACTATTTCCCAAGGACAGTTATTTGACTTATCACATTCAAATTAATGACAACTGTATTACTTGCACTGAGGCACCAGTGATCACTCTTGCATATGTTCAGCCACGTCATGTTTGAAGATTGAAAGGATAGTGTATATGTAGGATAGTAGCACACAAATAGATGAGAGAGATACAACAATAAATATTTTCTGTTCTGAAACAATTAGAAATCAGTTTCAATGGCATGCAAAATATGGCATCACTCTAGGTACTATGTTGTTATGAATAATTTGTCTTCAAAATATTAACATGAATTATTGTTTCATTCATTAAGTACTGTCCTACCAGAGGTAGAGAAGAACATCCTTGACACATGGGAAAGGCATTATATAAACAGCAGTGGCCCAAAAGCTTACCTCATCTGCAGGCTGCAGAGACCATTCACTGTACAGGAGTTAAAGTTTTGCTAAGGATGCTAGCTTGCATAACTGGATTTGTTGCCTGTGTCCATTCACCTGGACAAAATTAAGCCTCCAATGTAAAGGTATTTCTTTGGTATATTTTTGCTTTTTACCAAGGTATATAAAGTACTTTAACAACAGCCGTGTTACGTATCTTTATAATATATATCTCTTTCACTGGGACTCCTTTTTAAAATTGAAATTTATCTTGGTGAGTGCTAGGAAAAAATCTGGGAAATAGCAATGAATAAAATTGCAGCCTGAAGGAAATCATGGGCTGATTTCTATCCTCAAAAGAGCTCTTCAAAGGCTTTCATCCTTTTTGCTGCCAGCATGCTGCCCCATTTGCAAAATACAATCTCTGTGCAGGCTCTCTAGTGTATGACTCCTGTACTTTTACATATGCAACAGAATAAAGAGAAAGTTTGTATCTTGTTTTCCTAAAAAACACCAAAAAACAGACAAAACCAACCAAAACAAAAACCCAAAACCAAATTTAAAAAAAAAATCCAAAAAAACCCGGTAAAAGGAAATTATCTATCTGTGGCAAAATTGGAGTAAATAGTGCCCAAAGCAAAGAGCTCAGAGCATGGAATCAATTTACCTACCTAAAATACTTCATCAAGATATATAAAGCTAATGACCTTTATGATTTAATATTTACTATTGTTGCTTGCCAGTAACAATATTATTGTGTTATGGAATTATAAGCAAGAAGTCTGTAAGACTCAAAAGGGTTTTGCACAAACTGAAACAATATTTTTTCACAGATGCCATTCATGAATGGCAGGCCATGATGGTCTAGCATGGTTCAGGTATGGATAATGAAAAATTTCAAAATAAGCCACAATGCAAAAGCTTAGGACATTAATTTTATTTAAGTTTATTCCTGTACACAAGGAAGCCCAAGTACTTTATCATGAGATTACAACCACATACCACTTTCATGTCAAAGGTCTAAAATTAATTGCTTTAGCATGTATCTAATCTTAAAATTCAAATCCTTGCTGAATTTGGACCTAATGCAGATGAAAAGACTGGCTAGCTAAAGACTAGCTAAAGAAAATCTCACAGTTCTATTTCCCATGAAAAGCAATTATAAAAGTTGATATTCAGTCAGCCAAGATGAGAAGTAATTTTTCAACTCAGTGAAATCAGTCTTACAGGAAGTCTAGTAGTCTACAGGATCTGGGGTTTGCTTTGTTTATTTTTCAGTACTTCACACTAGGAGGTAACAGCAGAAGTCACAGAATAAAGCTTAAAAGTTATCTTGTTTGTCTACACCAGAAATTTTCAAATTCAAAGGACAGGACACTGTAAGCCAAGTCTCAGATTTCAGGAGACAAAATTAAACATCCCATTTTATTGTATTCATTTTTATTGCCTTTGTGAAGCAATATGAAAATGGCTCTTGAAGTAATGAAAGCAGTATAAGCAAAATTCAGTAGAATGATATAGTCATTAAACATGAAGTCCAAGATAGACTGCCTTATCTTAACCATAAATACAACTAGCAGATTTGACAGGTTCTACTCAAACTAATGACTTTGATACAAAGGTAGTCATAAAAGGCTGATATTTTAATTAATTTTCTCTAATTTTGAAGAAAAAACTTTTAAAATTCAGAAAGAAAACTTTAAAGCCTATCCTCTTAGTAGGCCCCAAGGTCGGTCTCTTTCCTAGTTTCTTTTCAAAGAGTTGATAATATATCTTTTCAATGTTTTTCTCTTTCTTTTTTTTTTCCCCCCAAATACTTTGATTCCTTTTATTACTACCTGTAAGCTAGATGTCCCACACTTCGAAAAATGACTAAATTTGTAGGCCCCTAGCCTCCAGAAAAAGTGTCATGTCATAAAATAAGACCTTCTAATTCATGGAACATTCACATGCTAAAGACTATTTTGAGGTCCTCCAAATTCTTGTCCTTTGCAATTCTTCCCTCTGCAAAGATTGCTTTGAAAACCTGTCACAGCCCGAGATGTCTCTTTATGCTTGAGATCACCTCAGGAGGACTTGAAGGTGGTCTAAAATTCAGGTTTTCCCCGACGCTTGCTGGTAAGAGACTGCAGGAGGCTGGTTTCTGAGGTTTTCAAGGTTGTTTATTGGTTCTTATCTCAGGAATTCTTTGCCCAGCTAACAGTGATCTGTCCAGCTGGGCATCCAGGGTGGAATCTGCCTGGCAGAGGCAGGACTTACCTTTTATACTCTAAATTACATGTTTGATATTTACAATTATTTTCCAATACACCACAACCTTATTGCAATGTTTAGTTTTGTTCTCATCCAACGAAGGATGCCAAGGTGGCACTTCAAGATGGATAGCACGGAGAAGAAGGAGGAAGAAGCATACCGTGCCCCAAATCCTCCATCTTGACCACGAGCCCCTTAATATAAATATTTTAGAAATCTACTTATTCTACATTCTAACAATCTAATTTACACTCTATTTATTTCTGCAGCTTGCATTTCTTACCTCAATGTTGGTAAATTGTTCCAAGGAGGTAAATTCAGCCCCTGAGATACTTGGGTCTCATTTGAGGGTCTTTGGGGACCCTGCCAGGGGGGTCTTGAACCTCCCAGGGAAGCCAGAGGAACACTCTGGACTCCCACATCTCCCCCCACTGCTTATACTAAAAACACCTCTTTCACAGTTTTCTCCATGGTGTGCCGAATGCATTGAATGATGCATGGCAAAATGACAAGAAGAACTACAAGCCCCAATAATATATAAAACCCTATTCTTAAAAATTCTTTCCACAATAGCAAAAGATCTAAACACAATTGACAAAAAAATTGAACATAAAATTATTTGAATAGACATCTTCATTTTCAGCTCCCAAGTTCCCCATGTGCTGTCTGGAGAAGAGTTCATGATCTTTGTTTCTGATTCAGTCTGTGAGCTCGCCCCTTCACTTTCAGGGCTGGCATCCTCCTGTGCCTGGGCCCAACATTGCCTCACATTTCTAGCTGGTACCCATCTCCATCCTCTCTCTGTGGAGACACAAGAACCCTTTCCCCAAGTACTTAATTTGAAAGCATTTCAATTGTTGTCTCTAGATTTTCGATCAAAACTGGAAGATTTTCCTTCAACTATTATTTAACAAAAATTTTGCAATACTACAATACTATATATAAAAAAAAACAAACCCAAAGTTTTCAATCTTCTGCAGATAAAGACAATAAAACAATTAACAACACCTTAAATAATAGACCTACATTTACAAGATTAGATAATCATCAATCCTTAAAAAACTGTCATCACCTCAGGGTCTGCAGACAAGCCTTTATTCAAGGAGGAATTAGATGGTCATCTCCAGAAAATGAACACCAAATTCACTTTAAAAATCAGCTTCAGCTGCTATATTGATAAGGTCAAATTGCCAATCCAAACAACTGGAGTATTATTTTGATGCAGAAAACACCTGGGTTTACACAATTCTCTTTAAAATAGAATTAAGGCCTGGCCAGAGCCTACATTCTAATTGGAAGAGAACTCCCTGACATATTTTTATTAAAGAAAAAAAAACCCCACAACTCTTAATAACAAAAGCTACAATTGAACATTTCAAGGTAAGGAAGAAATCAAATTCCTCCAGCAGCTCGTTCTATCTGAAGTTCTTTTTTATGATGAGATATTTTAAACATTGCATGCTGCTGCAGTACTTCTGTGATAGCAACTCGAGAAAACCACAATACTAGAAACTCATTCTGAGAATGAACCTCAAATAATTTTCTGGAATTCTGAAAAACACTCAAAACCATAAGACAGCACAGGGCCAGGTCACAAAAGACCTGCTGAAATAAAAGAGAGAATTAACAAAAGGAAAAAAAAGAAACATCAAATTCACAACTTAAATGATTATCTTCACACGTTTGATTCAAGGGCATGTTTGGAGGCTTTCCAAAACTTAATTAAAATGTTGAAAAACTTCAGGTTAAACAATAAAACAGAAATCAAAATCATTCTATATACAGAATTCATACAATCTTATTACAGTGGTTTTAAAATTAAATACAAAAATTAAATTTGAACCTTAAAAATCGAACTGATAGATAAATACTGCTTTTCCAATATATATAAAGAAAATTTTGATTTGGATTAAATTTTACAATTCAAATTATAATCGTAGAAGTGGTCTTAATTTGTGTTTACACAGTATTTCATTGATAATTTGAAAAATGTAAACCACAGAAATCCATTGCAATTCAGATAAATTTTTCTCCTTTGACTTTACAAAGCATAGATTTCTCTTCCCATTTGAACCTTCAGCTCTAATGTTGATATCTCAGGTTTCCCTGAAACAGGGCATTCATCTCCTCCCCCAGCATTCCTGACAGCTGGAGACAGATCTATCTCTGCCTTCTCACACTTCCCACTTCCTCTCTTGCCCCCCCTTCCTCACCATGTCCCCAGGAGTCGTCTGCAGCACTCTCCCACTTTTTGGGGACAAGGTCTCTGAAGGGGTAGAGAAACAGAAATCTAAATTCTCTAACTCGCTTGGAAATATTTCTAACTTAATTTTTCCTGACCTTGGATAAGGTATTGTGGATTTTGGGTAAAGCACCGTGGGTAGTTCAGGGAAAATGGGTGATTCTGGAGAGTAATCTACACCAATTAAAGAATTTGCCTAAGAGCTGCTAGCATGGGAAACATTTCTAGAACAGATGTAGCCCCTTGTGAGAGACTTCGAAGCTGCACCCTTCAATGTAATGGCAAGCCTTGGGTTGCCCCTGCCTCAGCAACAGGTGTATATCAGTTTGTTATTTCACAAAAGCACTATGTGCTTTGCTCAGGGCAAATCCTGGAATCCTCGGACTAGTCCTTTGCACTTACAGTGTTCATTTTCATGAGCTAGATCAATAATGCAAGGGAAGTTCGGCACAAACTTTGATGGTGACTTGGTGTGACAAAGAGCTCTACAAAAAAGTGCTGGTGTGACTCTGCAAATCAGTTGGAGCCAGTAACTCACCACTTCTGTTCAAAGAGCTTAATATTTCTTGTCATCAAAGAATGAAATAATTTATGGGACACGTTAATCACTAATTGCTTGCTATGTCCTACATAGCCCCACAAAAGCAAATTTCACCTTACGAAGAAAAAGGACCAGGCAATTAATACCAAGCCAGAACTCCACTTATGTACTTAATTTGAGAAATGTTAATAAGCTTTCAAAGAATGTTGCATTTTCCATTTTATATGACTGAGGAAAATGCTACATCTTAACAACACATCTAGCATTTCAGAAATACTGAAACATCCATCACAGACCAAATTACCCAGATATGTTGTCACAAAGAAGTCAGTAGCTCTACTCAGAAAATAAGATATTGTTTTATTCTGATGGTAGCTGAATTATGTTTTACCATACGTATTTTTTGTATTTTTAAGGAGTATTAGGACAGTACTAGTTTGATAAACTAATACTTCATCACAATGCCCCTGAAAAACAATACAGATTTGGGTCCCAATTCTTCCATTTCATCTACAGATAAACGTCTCGAAGGTCTCCTGAACAAACCTGTTTAGCAACGGATGTTGAGCAGGGTTCCCATGCGGTGGGTGCGTGTGGTTGAGATACAGCTCACTGTAACACACGGCCAAGCTTCAGCTCGCTATTTCATGCTGTGAATTTCACTGAAAACAGCAGCTCATTAAAGTACACTGGAGCTCTCGACAAGCTTACAACCGCAACAGGCACGCTCACCTTGAATCCTTCGTAACCAGGATCTGCCTTGTGCCATCACCAGCACCCATCCCTCGGAGGATAGCAAAGCACGGCTGCCCGCTGTCCTGAGACAGTGTTACCACACCACACACACCACACACACACCATACACACCATACACACACCATACACACACCATACACACACCACACACACACCATACACACACCACACACACACCACACCACACCGGGAATAGGGCTCTCAGAGCCTTACCCTCAATCCGCTGACGACCGCTTGCGGCCCTGCAACCGCAGCCTTGCCTCTCCCGGCACGAAGGAGCTTCGCCCCGGCACTGATCGCACACAGACTCGCCCGTTCCTGCCCGAGGGCCGTCAGAGGGGTACGGGGCGCTTTGCTCCCTTCCCGCGGGCTCGCACGGCTCGCAGCTTCCAAGCGGACTCCAGACCCTCCCCCGTGGACCCCAGTCCCTCCACCGCGAACACAGAACCCTTTGGCCTCCAGACCTAACCCTGCGCACGCCACCCCCGCGGCTGCCGCTCCGCCGGGCCCCGCTCCCGGCCCGGGGGGCGCGGCGCGGAGCAGCGCGGGCCCGGACAGCGCCCCCCGGCGGCGCAGCACCGCGCCGACGTGAGCGCCGCCGCGTCCTCCGCGCCGGGCGGGCGGGCGGGGCTCGGGGGGCGGGCCCGGGGCGGGGCAGGAAGGGGGGTCACGGCGACAGACCCTGGTGTCGGCGTCGCTGCTGGCAGTGGGAGGGTAGATCGGCCGGGAGTCGACACTGAGGTGCGCCTTTCTCCCGTGAGTTCCACCTGCGCCGCGTTCGCCTGGGCACGGGGGCTGCGGGTAGGGGAGGAGCCGGAGTTGCGGTGATTCTCCCAAGCCCCGCGGCGGTGCCGGTGCCGCGCCTTGGCCGGACGCTCGCCCGGCCGCGCTCGGCGCCGCCTCTGCCTGGGCACACATGCGGCGGCGGCGCCGCTCCGCTCCGCGCTGCCCGCGGGTGCCTCGGGGCGGGTCCCGGCCGCCCGAGGGCCGCTTAGCACCGCGTGGGGCCGCGGCCGTGCGGGCGCCGGGAGCAGCTCTTCCCCTGCGGACTGCGGCGGCTGCGGCGCTGGGAGGCGGGGCAGCCCCATCCCGCCCTCCCCGTGCCCGGCTGGGCGCTGCCGCCGCTGCCTGAGGGGCTGGATGCGGCGGAGCCTCCGCTCCCCCCGCCGGGACTTTGCGTCCCGTGCGGAGCCGACGGGCGGGCCGAGTTTCCCCGGGACGGCCGGGGCACAGCGCTCCCTGCCCGCCGAAGTTTGCTGCGGCTGCTGTCCGCCGGCCCGAGCCCTGCGGGCGGCGAGCGGGGCCGGCCCGGCCGGTGCCGCCAAGGGCCGGCGGGGCGAGCAGGGCCGAGCGCGGGGACACAGAGCCGCTCTGGGCCTCGGCACTGCCCCGCTGGCATTTCTCCACTTCTGGGTGTCCAGCCATGGGAGGCGTTCAAGTGCTGACATTTTGTTAGTTTCGACTTCCAGCTGTTTCGAGTTTGTTATGGTTCCCAATAGTCCCTGGGAGCAGCTTCGTAATTTTTATTTCTTGTGGGTTTTTTTTTAATTTTGGTAAGCCTTCACTCCTCAGTCTTTTCCTTTAAAACTCAGCTATTTCTTTCAGGCATTGCTATCAAAATATGCATGTTCTATGTATCAGTCTCTTGCAAGTTGATTTGCACGTATTTTTGAACGTGCCGGATAACTTGCCAGAGCGCGGCTGTGCTGTGAGACCTGCTGTGTGAAGGGCTGGGTCCCAAAGCTGTTCGGCAAGGGTAAAGCCATGGTCAGGTCTCGCACTGACTTAGGAGCTGCGCAGAGTTGCCGTCATTGGCAGGCTGGTAGGTTTTGCTGTAGGCTCTTTTCACGTTGCCTGCTGTATGCTTGCTGAAAAGTATTTTTATAGGTTAGAGTAAAAAAAAAAAAAAAAAAAAGATAAATCACTGGCATTAATTAGAATTTTTAAGCTGTTTATTAAAGAAGAAGTGTTTGGCATGGAAGTGGAAGTCTTCTTACAAGACAGCTTTTAATATCACAAGTCTGTGATCTGTTGCTTGGTATGAATTAGGCGTTTTGTTTCCTTTTTGATTTGGGGCATCCTTTTCTGTCTTTGCAGGGGTCCTCACATTAAAAACATCGGTAATAAATATATAGCTTTCAGAAAATTGCCATTTAGTACCAAAATTTTAACTGAACTTAATTTTTTGAAGTGCTTATGTGTTAGATTCTTATTTATATTTCTGTTTTGTGCTGTAGATCTGAAATTGTGTGTCTGTCTTGTACTGTAAATCTGAAATCAGGAGCTAGTTTTCAGAAATAACTTCGCTGGAAGACTGAAGCTGACTAGTTTGCTGACCAGTGTATGCAGAAAAAATGGAAAGTGGGTTGAATGTAGGCCTTAGGTGCTCAGCTAGCTTCTTTGATACGATGGCCTCACCATTGGAACAGATGAAAATGAGAGATCTGGGAGGTAAGGGCTAGCTAGTGAGTAGCCAAAAGCAGACACTTCCTTTGACATATGGAGGAGGAGGTCTGCACAAATGTATGTGCAAGCAGGCTTAAACTAATCCCAAAAATCCAATCCAAAATACAAACCTACCATTTTGATGCTTTTTCTGTTTCCTTGTCAAGTGAGAGAATCTCAGGGCTGCAAGTATCAAATAATACAAGATAGGATTGAATCTGCTTGTTTTGGAGGTTATTTCCCTGCATGTGGCTGATACCAAAAAATGGTCAGAGGATATTTTTTCTTGATTTCTTGGAGGTGAATCCAAAGGAATTCTGTTGTAAAATGCATGCATATTGAAGACAATTCTTATAATTTTGCATGTAATAATGGTTCAAAAGGTGCCAAGAGGTTGGGATTTGTTTTGAAGTTCTTATTTTATAGATTGACAGAAGTATTCATGTTGCATACTCAAAAATGATGCCATGCACATTGCAATTAAGACTATACTTAAAAGGAATTTCATAACTTTCCAGGTTTCCATTTAATCCTTAATTGGATCTGACCATTGCTTGTGATACTCAAGATGAATAAATCTCCTGGGATGCTTATAGTAGTGTTATCCAAAGTTGCAACTACTACAAACAAGAGTTTTGAAATGTATCACAAATGAAGCCGAACAAGCTAGAAAAAGTGTTTCTAGTGTATATTTAATATAATTTCTAACAAGTAGAATTAAATACTTAAATTAGTAGGTTGTACCATACTACCATATTCTGTATGGTACCGAGAGACTGGACAATGTTACCTGTCTTGCGTCGTGAGGACAAAATATAGTGCTGGCTGATCTGACCAAATTGTTGCTAGACTGGTTTACCAGCCTGGTCTACTGTGACAGTCTGTACAGTAAAAATATTCTGAATAATTTAAAAAATGTCTCTACTTAAGGCATTCAAGTTCAGTCTAATGTTAAAAGTGGCAGAAAGAAGCACTAGGCATTCTCTGACTAGTGAGAAATGTTTTCTTCATGCTCCAGAGCTTGAGTCATTCAAATGAATGCAAGGTGTTTTTCAAGGCACAACTAAGTATTTTTCTTCTGTTTTGTCTCTTTTTTTTTTACCTCCTTTTTCTCTCTCTTTTTTCTTTCCCCGTTTTTTCTCTTCCCCCTTTCTCTTTTTTGTCCTCTACTTTCTCTCTTCTTTTTACCCTAATTCTTTCGTTTTCATGTTTGTTTTTTTCTCCAATACTTTTTTCATTGCCTTCCCCCTCCTTTGTTGCCTTCCCCCACTTGTCATCTCCATCCCCTTTTCATTTTTCCCCCCACTCTGTTTTGCCTTTCCTCACCAGTTTTCACATTTTTCTTCCCCTTTTACACTTTCCCCCCTCTTTTTCTCCTCCTTTTTTCATCTCCTTTCTAAGGCAGTCAGAACATAAAAAATTGAAATGCGTAGGGCAGAAGAAAGATAATTAGAATTTATAACATACTCCTTAGCAAATAACCCCCTCCATTTCTCTGTGGTAAGTGAAGGACTCTATTTCATTTCCTATCAATCTTGCCTGTATTCAGATTCAGTTTCTTACAGTGGGCCAAGGTAAGGAGGAGAGGGTGTTATTTAAATATTGTCCAGGCATGTTGAATCAACTAAAAGTGCTTCCTTGCAGAAAGATGTAAAAGTTTTACTTGAAAAACTTGATTCAATAGATCTCAAATTTTATGGGTTACTTTATAATTTAGGTGAAATAAATATTTCAATGTGAATTTGTCTTAAAGGTATGTGGGAATGCAAATGTGGAGTGCTTTTGTTATGACAGCATTCTGGAAGCTTAAAATAAAATCAAGTAGGATTTTGAGATATGACTTCGGACCATGAGAGCAAAGAACAAATACTGACAAAAATCGTACAGTATTAATGGGAAACAAAATTTGGTTAGTGATGTTTTTGAAGCACTGTTTTTCAGATATACATCTAAAGTTTTGGGGTTTATTATTGCTAGTGTTGAGAAATATATGTTGGGTAGCGATTCTCAAATCTATGTGAGAATGTGAATGAAATTGAACACTGGCCTCTGAAAGGATACACATAGATTGTATAGCAAGAAATGCCAGAAAAAAGCAAGCTTTTCCCATTTGTTTAATCAGGCAATCATTAGTTGGAAGAGCTCTGTTGCAGCAGTACTCCAAGCCCTGTGAGCACTTGCTGTGCATTGTAGAGGAAGGGGTTTTCTTGCTTTTCCACCACACATCAGTGTATTATTGGCAGTGAAAATACTCAGCAGAACCCAGAATTTTATGCAAAAAATGAAGTATGTTTTGCTGAAACTGAAAGACAATAAATTACAACTTAAGCTGTTCCTGCTGCAGTGGTGAAATTCCTGTGTTTTAGGCAACAGATGTTGCTTGGCAAATGCTCTGGTTTAAGATACCAAGGTTCTGCAATAGCTGAACAGAATGTGTCACCATATGTGATGAGAGTTTAAAGTGCAGCAGCTCACAGTGGATCACTGGATAGGTGGAAACATGACTTCTAACTCTGAACAAATTAATTTTCATAAACTTGTATTTCAAATCTCATAGTTTTTTCCTCCTTTCATGCTCCTTCATTGATGAGGACCAGGAGAGATGGCTATTTGTCAGTATGATTACTTGCAGTAAGGGAGACAGGGGAGAAAGGGATGCTGGCTACCAAGTCCTCACTGTGTATTTTGATTTATTCTTGACTGGTAATGATGTTGCATGATCTTTGCTGCATTTTCTGCTTGGACAAAGAGTGCTGAAGGTTGTGTTGAGTCATACTATATTTGCTGATACATGAATGTGGTATGGTCTCATATGCCACCACTGCTTCCCAGTTCCACTCCACAGTTATCAATATTCTTTCCTGGATGCTATGGTTCCCCTTGGTTGTCTCAGTCCTGTTCTAGTGTTTTTGTCTGTGCTGTTGAACTTTCATGGTCCTAGTGTACTAATGCAAGTACTTTACTGTAGAAATCCCTACAAAACAATGGTATCTCAAAAGTTTGTCTGTTGTAAAATTGTCTATCTCTGTATCAGAGTCCCTAGTGTGTAGGGTTAATCAAGACTTAAATAAGAAAAAAAACACTTTCTTCTGATGGCCATATGTTGCAAGTGGCCTACTTGCTTTCAGTCTTCTGTGGTGTGTATGCCTCTGGTCTTCATACTTGAACAAAAGAGGGATTATTAGTCTTTCATGCTTGGAAACAAAAAGGGATTATGAGGAAGTGTTTATAGTGAACATTTGTGATTTTTTTAAAAAATTTTTTTTTAAAGCACAGAACTAAAGGGCCACTACAAAACTATAGAAGATTTGTTTGCTCTTATCCCTTTCACCCACATATGAAAAGGGGGGCGGGTGGTTTGTTAGCTGTAAGTTTGCCTTCTGTTGCAGACCTATAAGTAATGTTCTTTGATCCAAATGATAAAACAATTACTCATCTTTAAAATTAGGGCCCAGAGCATACTCTTTTTGGATCGTTTCAAAAATGTGAGTCTAATTTTCAATCCAAATTATTCACAGTCTTTGTATATACTCATTGTTCTTTTTTAGTATCATTCAGTAACTTAATTCTTAGTTTGTTCTCTGTATCTACTTCCGTATAGAGAACAGTCATGTTTACTTTTAGACTTCATATTGTTGGGTTGAAAAGTCCAGATTGTTTCATTACATACTGGGAAAGCTAAGAGCTTGTTGGGTTCAGCTTGGAAAAGGGAAGTCTGAATGTGACCTGTTTGCAGACTGTAGCTTCCTCAAGGAAGGAAGTGGAGCTGATGGTGCAGATCTGCTCTCTCTGGGCAACAGTGATAGAACACAAGGAAGAGGAATGAAGCTGGATCAGAGGAAATTCAGATATACAGAAATGACTTTATTTATGAAACGGTTAATGAAATTACGACTTGTCATCTTGTTTCAATTGTCTTTATTTACCCATTCGTTTTGAGTTGGGTTTTTGTTTCACATCTTCTAGACTACTTTCCTCATGTTTAATAATCCCCATGTTGTAGTATAGATGAAAAAATAGTTAATCCCCCACCCCTGACCAGCTCTGCTGCATTTTCTTTTGTTTTGGGGAATGACCTTTTGTTTAATCGAAGAAAGATGGTATAATTTGCTGAGATAAGGTAAGTTAGTTTATATTTCATTTTTTCTGCCACTCTGTTTCTAATTCTTTTTACTTCAGAATCTATTCAATTGTCTTTTCACTTTGATTCAGTTTTATTGAAGCACCTTTATTGAAACTAAGGTGAATTAATGTACTCATAAGTAGCAGTGGGTCCAAGGTACATTTCTAATCTACAGGATGATGGTGACCCTTACAGGCTTAGAAGGCTGTCTAATACCTCCCACAGTAAGTTCATGTGGTCTACAGACTGTAACATTGACAAGTTATTGAATATTGGTGATGAAGTCTTCCAGTTGAAAGTTGAGTTGTTGTTTTAATGTAAAGAGAATAAGAGGAGTGCAAACAGAGACTAGAAGAGAATGTAAGGAGAAATAGGTGAACTGGGGAGGAGAGGAAGGGTTGCATTGAAGGTCAGTCTGTGGGAGCAGCTGGGGGTCAGTCTGTGCAAAGAAATGTAATGTGTGTAGATACTATTGGGACCATGACCTGGTGGGGGAGGGAGAAACTCTCTGAACTCTTGGGATGGGCTGACAAGGATCTGGATCAAGAGAAGAACACTGGAATAGGAGATTGGCTTATATGAGCTAGTGACTGAAAAAACTGAAGTGAAAGATTGTAAGGTTGAAAATCAGGCTAATGTGAAGTGAGGTGGAAAAGAAAAGGCAAGACCGAGTGGAATGGGTCATACAACTAACCCGTGTCACAGTATATGTATTACTTCTCATGTCTTTAACAGATATTTAAAGGATTACATTAATAATTATTGAGAATAGTCAAATGCTTTGTTCTTTGAGATTCATTAAGATGCATTCATAATTCAGCATAATTGGTTTATAATTATGCTTACTTTCTTCATCCTCATCTTTTCAGGAAACCATAACTTTTTCTTTTTGAAGCACATACCCATCTGTCATTCATGGCTCCTTCCTGTACCCCTTCCCAGTTGAGTTAACTCTTTGTGAAGCTGCTCCTTTACATCTGTTCAGGTACTGAACGTGGTTGTAGTCCAGTGTTTTATCAATAACAGCAATGCTTACTGCTTTGTGACTGTTCCAGAGTGTCAGTGATTATTTTGCTTTACAAGTCAGCTTGCTCTAATGGAGTTCTCTCTGAACCTTGTTCATGTGCCCTAAAGCAGGAGTGAAGAAAAGGAATTTGAAAACAGATCAAGTCAGCCTTGCCTGCTTACTTAAAGGGGGTGGGAAAGCTTGTGTTTGTTTTAAATCTCAGCTCTGTTGCAGACTTCTATGCTGTATTTTTTAGTTTTCCGTGGATTATTTATATTCAGATTGGTTAAATTCAGTCAGTTTTAATTCCTTTTACAAGCATGTTGTACACTGAGCTCAAATTAAGGAGATGGATTTTATGATAATAAGAATCCCAATTATGGAAGAGATAAAGGATTTATAATGGATTTTAAAGCATTCTTTTTATCCTTACTTGAAATACTTTTTGCTTTCTGCTTGTTTACTGCTGTTTGTATTGAGACAATGTTAATGTATTTTAATCACAATTTTAAGAACATTAGTTTGCTGTAATCTTTTCAGAAGAGATTGCTGTAGTACCTGTTTTGGGAGAACCTAGCTGTTCCTAAAAAAACTGTTTGTATGTAACATAGTTTTTATTACACATGACAGTCAGCAGAATGTTAATTAAACAGTGATTTCCATAAGTCACAAGTCTCACATCTTGGTAGTGTCTTGTGTTCTACCATGGGGAACTTAGAGGAGTTTTTTGAAAACAGATGGTCTACGATGAAAATAAGTCAAATGAGACAGTATTGTATCTGAGAACCATTTATTGGTAACAAAAATAGAGGGAGTTGCCCTGCTAAAGAGGACTAGAATAGAAAGGAAAAGGAGGAAGGAAGATAAAAAGGAATGGGGAGAGAGTGAGAGGGGACAGAGAAAAAGAGCAGGCATTACCCCCAGAAGTCGGGGGTGCCGTGGATGCCCAGGTGTCAGCAGAATGTGCCATGTGCTGGAGAGTTCCCAGCTCTGGAGGGGCACGGGCGGCCCCTGACTCAAAAAGCCCCAGAGCTTGTGGCACAGTTACTTTTATGCTCCTCTCTCCTCCCAAGGTCTTCCTGCTGACAGGAGACCATTGGCCCAGTCCTGTGTTCCACTGCAGTCCATGGGTGAAGACCTTTTTCCGTCTGGCTGGAGAACCCTCTGGAGGGTACAGTGTCCCTGTGGTCTCCTTCTGCCTGTCTGCTCCACGTGAGATATGAAATGGTTGCCAGGCAAAGTCTCCCTGAGACTTGGAGAGACAAGGCTTTCTCCTGTCTTCTCCTAGCTGCCTCCTGGACATGGCACGTGTGCAGCCCTTCCCCCACGGGCCTCAGACAGTCAGTGTTCAGTGAGAATCAAAATTAAATCGGCTCTTTACATAGTGGCAGTGAGTTATTGTGGTCTTTCTTTCACGGAATGGACTTATCTTATTAACTCCAGCATACCAAAGATGTTTCAGCATTTTAATTTGTATGAAAGAAAGTTATTAACTCTCACTGATGAGAATTATTTTGCTGTGTAAGAGATCAGTAGTACATAGCAAGAGCAAGGTAAAGCCATCTCTTCAAGGGTCATCAGAGCATGGAGATCTTCTCCCACACACCCATTTTCTTGTCTCCCTCTGTGGTAATCCTTGGATGTTGATCAGCTCTGTTGGCCTTTTAGTTCCCACTGGAATGTCCTTTGTGCCCTATGCTGGGCAGGTGTGACTGATCATCGCTGTCACTCTCGGGTTGCCATCGGGTATCGCTGCAGGTTTAATGTAACTGTGAGAACTCGTAGGGAGAATGCCCACATCTGCTCTCCATTGAAGGAACGGGAAGCATAATTTTTCAAAATATATGTTGCAGAACATATTAAGGAGTATTGGCAGAATATAATGAAATTAAGGGCGTAGTTTCTGACACCTGGGCCAGTGTCTTTGCAGGGATACTGCATCAGTATTACAGGGATACAGAACCACTGTAAACAAGATTATCCTTCCAGTACCAAGATGCACCCCTCTCTTCTGTCTCAGACAGGAACCTGATGTCTGTTGCTTCGTGGTGATGACCTGATGATAGTTTGTAAGTGTTGTTACCTTGGACTCGTGCCCTCCTATTCAGAATTATTAATGCGCTTGTCAGTACTGTTGGCAAACTGGCCAGGTAGGGCAGGTAGGTTGGAAGAATGCACAGCTGGTTTTTGGTAAGTCTTTTAGAATGCTTAACTAAACTAGTTCCACACAGTTGACAGGGATATGTGATAAACTCATGTTACCTGGTGTTCACCATCCTGCAACTGGACGATTCCTTCTGGAGATGACAACCCATATTTGATTAAATGCAAGTGAGGTTACCCCAATTAACTGTTGGTTTAAAAACTGAAGCCATTGTGTAGTGACCTCCTGCTTTGTAGGGGAGGTAGGCAATACAGTCAGGTGCTTGTACATGTATCTACCAGCGCCAGTATTTATTGCAAACTCTGGCCTTTTGGAAGTGGCCTAGTGTAATGTCTGTCAGTGTGGCTTGAGACCACCTAGTGCTCTGTGTTTCCCTAGGGCTGTTGTGGCAGTTTTTCTTGCTTCTTTTACTTGCAGGTATTCTTAAAAGACATTTTGAATCGTCTCTCTGGAGCAAGGATTGCCTCTTATTTTGTCCCCTTTTGTAGATGGCAAACATCCCTGAATAACTTGATTTCTTAGGTTGTTGCAGAAATACATCTTAGGTAACTGATCAGCATTGTGTTCCTGCAATGGCTCGGCATGGTTTGCAGTATGGGCATCTACATGTCTCCCATGGCTAAGTAAGCAATACTTTTATACACCAAACCCCAGTGAGGTTTACCATGTATCATCCAGTCATGTGCTTGCCATTTCCTAGACCACAGTATGAAATCTTTGCATACTGCCCAAGAGTCAGAAAAAAAGACTTCTGAAGCTGTTTGTTCCTCCAGCACTGTAGATCCAGCCATTAATTTAACATATTGCTTGGTCCTCACTTTCCCTGATAGTTCAGGAAGGTTTGCTCAGCCGTTTCAAATGTTGCTTTCCATTGCAGTTTTTCTTTCACATTTCTTCATGTCCAGTCAGTGAAACATTCTCCTCTTAGGTTAATTGCTCATATAATGGGAACTTCTGTGCCCAAAGTAGAGGCATATTGTTACCTAGGGCAATTTGTCCTGTTTTCTCCTGTAAGACATTTACTTTGTTTTGGCTGGGAGATGTAAGCTTAGAAATGCATCATTTCCACACGACCTTATTTTTAAATTCTTATTATATTATATAATTATTTTCATATGTGGGCCAAATGCGGTAAAAAGTGCCTCTGAAACCATCATAGACCAAGAATTTTCTGTCTTTCTGCTTTGCATTTCTGCTATATAAAGTATGATTTGTTCAACTGATTTGGGCAACATTCATAAAGTGCCTGCCAGATTATTCTTCCAAATTTTGCTCCTGTGGCAGTTCTCGGAATTTTCTTGGGGTTCATTTCTGAACCATGATTTTACATTGCCTCAGTGGCATGGCTCAGTGCTGCTCCCACTTCTTGTTCAGTGGTGTGGATAACGTCATCCCCCTAACAGTAATTACAGCATGGGGAAGTATTGACATCTTCCAAATACCAGGCTTCCAGCCCACGGCAAGTTGTGGCTCTGTGCAGATACCTCGGTGGCAGTACTGTGGGGATGCATTGCTGAACCTGACATGAGTGTGTGGATTGCTACTTTGGCTCATTAGCAGCTGGAATTCCAAAAAAAGCCTTCGTTGCATCCCATGCCACAGCTTTGGATACAACTCACTGGCTCAGAGCATTTGGGCATTTCATCTCTGTGTGGGGCAGACTTGTTTAGCAGCCAGTAACCAGCTGTCATTCTCTGGGAGCAGTCAGGCATCCTGACTATTTAGATGGGGCTGCTGAAGTGGAGAATGGGCTTTGTGAATGACTCCAGCCTCTGACAGCTGTAGTGATTTGGATGATCCTTAGGTAGCCTCTGGCTAGCCTGTACTGTTTTTATGCAATCCATTTTGAGGACGTTTCCAAATCAGCAGGATCTGTATCACCTTTTCTCACAGTGATAGCAGGAACCCCAGAATAATCTTTTCCTCGCTATTATCTTGAAAACTTTTCCTGCCATTCAGTCATACACAGTAATATATTCATGTACTTAAGCTACCTGCACTTTTGCCAGAAAAGACAAGTAGGAACCCAGCTGCAACAGCAAAGAAGTATAGCAAGTTTCTACATTTGTCTGTTCCCTGTCTCTCCAAGTGATTAATTGTAATTAGTTTATTTTTTAGGCATAGGGATGAGACCCTGTGAAATGCGGAGACCTCAGGCCTGTAAGCATCAGAACCATCACCCACTGGCAGATATGACTGCTCCAGTGTCCTGCCAACACAGTATAAGGTTTGTTAACGTTCTATGAGATCTCAGCCACCCATTTCACCTTTGTGGGGAAGACCCAGATTTAGTTAATTGATACAGGATTTGTATGTGAGCTACCAAATTGAGGTAGGGAATACTTCTGGTATTTCCTACTGAATAGCAAAACAGTAGGTATACTCAGTCTGTCCACTGTCCTGATATGTTTTGTGGTCTACTTTTATATTTTCCTTGTTCATATATATTTTTTTTTCATAAAAAAAGGATGGTTTCCTGTCAATTTTGTATTTGGGGATTCCATACTGGAGTAAAACTTACAGCAGTTCCTTTTCTGTAGCTGTTTTCTGTTGTAGAAGATACATCTACAAGAGTATTCACAATATATCTTCTTCTGACAGTAAAGTAGGGATGTATCTTTCATGATAGCCATCTGCATGCAGCACAGGTTGGCGTGGGGCACATTGGCAGATATACCCTTTGCTTGTGACAAAGGAAGAAAAAAATATTTGTACCTGCTTTTAGATATCCATTACTGTTTTTATGTGGTCTTCAAAAGACATCTTTGATTTGGAGGTATTCTATATCTGACACTTGGCCTTTTATTCCTAAGGATATATGAGGATGATGGAGATACAGAATTCAATCCTACATTGTATGTATTACTAGATCAATTTGTGTACTTTAGTTTCTATCATGATACGTATCAGTGGAAATTGTGGGCATATGTAGTGAATTTGTGATAATTCACTCCTTCCACTTGCCTTATCCAGCTTTTGAATCTAATCAGATTAGAAACAACATTACATACTTAGTTTCTTTATTTAATTTTTTTGATAGGCAGCAAAGCTAGCAATGTGTTGCAGAGGTAATGTTTTTTTGGCCACCTAAAAAAGTCTTACTAACACCTTGGATATACTTCTACTGTTGCCATAGCCATGTGGGTCTTGTGTGTGCACTCTAGTAATTGTTCATTTTGATACTGTTGTGTTTCTCTACCTTCTTTTTGCCTACTGAAAAATGTATTTCATAGTAAGCTACTGTAGCAAGAAGTTGTCTATTCAGTTGATTACTTGTGACTATTTCTTGCAGTATCTGCTGGATCAGAAATTAACTGTAAGCATGAAGCAATTTTTTTGGAAAACTTGGTTTGAGTTTCTCTCAAGTGTCTGTGCTTAGTCTCACAGCACTGATTGATCATGGGAGAGAATCTTTAATCTGTGGGAATGTTCTCTTCTTGGGTCTTCCTAAAGGGGTTTTACTAAGGTTTGTCCCTGTCCTGTTCTTACTGCTTAGGAGTAAATAATTAGCTTCCAGCACCAGTTCTTTCACTTTTCACACAATGAAGTAGTAGAAAACTTGCTAGTATTCTTAGTGGATTCATTATATGAATGTTTTATTCCCTTTTGCAACCTTAAGCTTCAGGAAGTGTCTCAATATAAATAAACTGTAACTAGTCTTTGTAACTAATGTTTGGTTATAACTTTATAGTTTAAAGGACCATTTCTTTGTCCTGCTGTTGATGCAGAACTTGAGAGCTGTAGACACTTCAAGATGAGCCTATAATTGTAAAGTTGGAGTGCACTGTAGTTGGGAGATCTGCTGGCATGTTATGAGCAGCTGTGTTATCCAGACTGTGTGAGCTTTCTGTAAGTTGACACAGGATTTAAATGAGTATCAGTGCTTTAAATGAAGCATGGGTCTTGGGAACTGTCTCTAAGTTCTGTTTAAAATGTATTTTACTACAGTAGTTAAACCTTCATATTCTACTTAAAGATTTAGGTTTTTGCTACTTATTACGTATTTCAGAGTAGTTGCCTCACTAGCTAGTTTTGCTGTTGTTACATGTTTTCCTGTCCCCCTCACACTTCTTGGTTTGATTTGTTTTCCAAATAGTCTTGCTCTAGATCCAGAACTCTGACTAGGTAGGAAATGGATCTCAGAGGCTTGGAATAGTACCTCCCTTCTGTTTAGGGAAGTCAATTTTTATTGAAGTACTTCCTTTATTACCATCTCTGATACTTAAATTGCATAAAATGAAACTTGGAAAAAAATACATTACCAGTGTGAGCAGAACTGGTCTTAGAGGTCTCAGATAAGGTGAAATAAAACCTGAGTGTAGTGAACAACAGTAGCAAAGTGCTCTCAAGCCAATATGGTTTCTTTGAAAATCTGCATGGGGGGGCTTTTCTGGTTGCCACGTCATACCCCCAGAGAGAGGAATGATTGCATTATGATGGTACCTCATGTGAACTGCTAGTGTTCTGTAGTATCTACTGTTAGAGCCTAACACTGATAACCTAACAGTGATAACCAAGAGCAGCTGACCTTGGCCAAGCATATTCCCTTGATTTGACTAGTTTTGGAAGATGTAACACGTAGGGTCTTAACTTGCAAACAGAAAGGATTAATGTTTTATCTAATGTCAAAGCCAGCTGTATTTGTTTGCATAAGTCCAGTTTTCTATCTTCTTTGGGTAATGTGAAGGTTTTGCTGCTACAAGTAGTGTTCTCAGTACTTAGTTACTCTATTATGTATAAACTCTTCTCTTGAGATTCTGTTCTGTCTGTCTATTTAGTGGATATTTGTACACAATACATTTACAAACTAGCCTGTAAATAAGTCTTCTTAGATTTGAGTGCTTTTTGAAGAATTTGTGTTCACTGAAGTAAGATATGAAAGTTTTTCAGGGTTCATGTTTCTTGGTATGTTGGCAGTTTTGAGTAAAAGATACCATCTGTAGTTACTAAGATTTGTTGGTAATCTTGACAAATACATGAGCCAGTAAAAGGGGTAGCCTTGGATTAAAGTCACTTTTGTCACTGTTATTTACTGCCCCCATTGCTCCAGGTTCCTATCCTCTGTTGGCTCTTACTTGGACTTTTATCCTCTTATTCTTGTTCTGTTTTTTTGTTTAACTAGTATCAATTTTTTTTCTTAAACCAATTTCTTGAAACCAGAAAGACTTTCAATGCAGACTATATTTTTCTCGGAGTTGTTCCCATTAATTTCTCTCTCCTGTGTTCTAGTCAGACAGTCTCCAACTTGAAGTTTGTGCATTTTTTCTCTACAATAGCAAAGAAGCTGGGAGAGGGAGGAAAGTAAAGGAAAGATAACTTTACTCCTTATTGCTTTTATTTCAGATACGTGGATCTGACTTTATCTTGTCAAAACCTTTTATGTTAGTGAGGAGAAGGAGTGCTATTTTGACAATATTCCCCACAAGTATTAGAATGTTAGAGCTATTACTTTTGATACTTTCTTGATTCCTTTTATTTTTTCTGTCAGTCACATTTATAATAGTTGTTTATTAAAATAGAATATTACTGAAGGATAATCTTATGTTTTTCCCACATTTCTGAGAGTATTTTGGTTTTCCTCCTTTTTTTTTTATTTCTATGCTTCATTTTTTGGTAATTTTAAAAGCATCTCTCAGCTTTCTTAGTTATGTTTTCAAAATGCACATTAAAAAGAGGGTTTTTTCCCCAGTTTTTGGCTTCTGAATTGGTCAGGTTTTCTCTAGGCTTTGGGTTTTTGTATTTCTGTTTTTTAATAGTTCATGCTTTTTGTTTTTGTTTTTCTCTAAATTTTATTTACTTCTGTCATGTGGTGTTTTTTTTTCTTGAGAAATGAGTTGGGGAAATCAATATGGACTTATTGTTTCATTAAATTCAGGAGGCCACTGTTGAATATTGAATATGTTGAATATGTTGAACTTTTGAATTTGTGTTACTAGATTTTTTCAGAGCAAATATTTCCAAATAATGGAATGTATTTTATAATAGTCATTCTCTTGGTCGGTGCTAAGTACCTGTACATTCACCACAGGGCTCAGTCTTCTTAGGGTTATTGCAATCATCATTAAGCAATAAATCTTTTCGTTGGTTGATGTTCAAATCACAAAGATCAGCATTTGTGTCTTATTTTGTCTTTTCATCCCTGTCAGTATAACTTAACCTACTTACAACCTGCAGTCATTTGCTTAGGAAGAGTTTCTGAGTTATTGTATGTATGTATACATTATTTGAATATATAATCTCTTTTCAATTATAATAGCGTATATTTACTTATTTGTAATAAACTGATGCTTAGACCAGGCGCTTTTTAATAAGCATTATATCTGCTTATTACTTCAAATAGAAGTTGTGGATGGTTTTGGGTTTTTAATGAATGGATAGTAGTTGTCAAGGGCAGCAATTATCACTTGCTGGTAGTGTTCTGCACTGCAGTTGAGATTTCAGTTGAGACTAGACTGGCATAGTCATATCCAACAGTGACTTGGCTTGTTTCACGACTGCGTTGCTACTTTGGTGAAATCCAGGTCTAAACAGTTGTGTCAATCACTTACTGAGTATGGCCTGTTTATTTTAAAATCTTCATGAGTTGGCCTTGGCTGGCCTAGCCAGATCCCCACTCAGCTGTTCTTTCACTCTCCCTCCTCAACAGAATGAGCTTAGAAAGCAGAACAGCTCAAGGTAAAGACTGGGAGACCACTCATCAGTTATCATCATGAACAAAGAGATTGACTTGAGGAGAATTAATTTGATTTTTTGCCAATTGAAAATACAGAAGAATGGGCTCCTAGTGGGCTGCAGCTTCCTTCAGGGCACCTCTGCTGCTTTGCCATGGGGTCTTTCATGGGTTGCAAGGTTGGTATCTGCTTCAGTGTGGAGCTTTTCAGGGGCTGCAGGCTCTGCTGCTTGAGGCACCTCGTCTTCACTGTCCCACGTGTCTGCAGGGTTGTCCTTCACTTGTGGTTTTCACACTCTGATGCACAACATTTTCACGTTTCGTAACTGTATTTCTCCAGATGTACCACCCTCCTGGCTGGGGGTCTTAGTCCTCTGCTCTGGTCGTGTGTTAGCATGTGTTTTTGGCACATTTTCTCCTCACAAAAGTCACCCTAAAGGCACCTCACTGCTCGTACTTGTGCATGTAAACCAAATAAAACCATCAATGAAAAAATCAAAACTTGATATTTAAGATAATATGAATAATTCTGAGGATTCTTGTTTTGTGTGTGTAGTCCTACAGGACAAGATACATAGAATTAGTTAACATTTTCTCATTGTGTTTGCACATATATCTCTTCCAGTTCAAAATACCTAGTGACAGGTAAAATAAGTATTAGTTTTCTTTACAGAATCACAGAACAGTTAAAGTTGGCAGGGACCTCTGGAGTTCACACCTTGCTCAAGCAGGATCACCTAAAGGAGGTTGCCCTGAACCTTGTCCAGATGGATTTTGAATATTTTCAGAGTTAGACTCTCTGCAGTCTCACTGGGCTCCTCCTCACTCTCACAGATTATTCTCTCAGTCCTTGTACACCTTTCCAAATTACCATGATTGATCAAAGATTATGAAGAGTAGTGGTCATGGGTGCATCCCATCAGGACCCATGGACTTATGTATGTCCAGATGGCTTGAGTATTCCTTGACATGATCAGGGGTGTGTCTTCTTTGCTCTAGACTTCCCCTGGGATGTGATAATTTAGTTTAGTATGACATTTAGACATTTAGTAGTTTAGATTTAGTATGACATTTCCTCTAATTTTCTAGGTTATAAGGCGACCAAGAGATTGGTTCAAGTAAGGTTCCTTATATGCCCCTACATGCATAGAAAGTATTTCATGCAGTAATTCAATGGAATCGGTTTATTTCAGTGGTGGTGATTGCTGCTTTTGACAGTCTGAGGTCCTGCTCTGGGTTAGCTTTTGTCTAATATGTGAGAGAGAACAGCTGCAGTCATCTGTCTGCCTTGAAGCACTGTTTTCTGTGTCAGTTTAGTGTTTATGTATAAGCAAAGAATATGCTTTTGTTCAAATTGTGATATTTCAGCCAAGGATTATAACTGTATCTACCTTGTGTTGCTGTATCTAAAAGATAACTAATATACTAGAAGGATCTTTTAATAGATTTACATGCAGATAAGCACAAAGGTGATTTGTTTGAAGGTCAGTTAAAGTCCTGCTTCTCTTAGCATCTAGCTCTTTCTTTCCAATATACTATAAAGAAAATATCTTCTCTGCTTCTGTTTACTTTTTTTTCCCTGCCCACTGACAAAGCAAGCTCTATTTAGCCATCAAAAGCAATTTCCTATGTTTTTTTACTCCATCAAGAATTTATCAGTTTTCATTCTTTATACCTACATAGGTTTATTATGCATGGGGCAAAGAAATTAGTAACAAAAGCATGATGCAGTGGCATTGGTTCTATTTTTTTGTATCCATGCTTTCTGGTTTATATGTGAAACCTTATTTGAGAAAATACTATAGCTTTATGTGTTGCTCTTGATTGCAGAGATCATTACCATAACTTTCATTTCACTATCCACGGTACAAATCCTTTATTATTTTAATTGGCTAAATCAAGAATGTCTGTTGTCTTGTAATAAGTTTTGCCATTTTCAGTCATCTTAAAATAAAAATAAAGCTTTCACCATGAACTATTTTCTCACCTATAGGACCAGAATAAAGAAAATAACCAGGAGTTGCTCTTTTTGCTGTAAAGTCAGTCTCAGCTGAGCTAAACTAAGAAATGTGCCCTGCTCAGCTTGCCTACCAGTTGTTCTGCAAGACATTGACATGTTCTAATTAAATATTGAGGGTTTCTTGATCAAAAACGACCTTTTATATTTCTGTGTAGAGGCTAGAGAGGACCTTCTGGAAGACAGAAATAACACACTTCATATGTAAGACACCTAGCATGAAACTGCAAATCGCTTCAGAATGAAAACTAGGTCCGACATTCTAATCATTTTTACCTGCCCCTCTGTTGGACATTTTGTGGTTACAGAAGAGAGGTTGTAGCCACATGTCATATTCTATAATTTTCTTCTCATTTAGGGGTTACTTGTCTGGAAAGGTAACTCACAAGAGGCCACTGACCCAAACTTCATCTTAAAATGTAGAGTTTGAGGTTGGGAACATTAATGGGAAGTAATTTACTTTTACGCCATAAGCAAGCTGAGGTATTTTCATAAGTCATTTTGCTATTAAAAAAGCTAGAGGCATCTGAAAATGAGGCAAATTTTAAAAAGCCCTTCTTCAGATCAATTTCTGATTCCAGAATTGGTTAGGTATGGATGTGTCACTGAGACCTCTTTGAGATTTGGAGGCAGTGTAAGCTGACCATAATCCTTGGAATGGACAGTAGAGTGGAATGAGGAATTTTGAGGTATGGTATTTGGTTCTCTGAAGCATTTAGCTGACCTTTGGTACACCTTTAGCCAGCCCTCAAACTGGCGAAGCAGTAAAGAAATGGTGGGCATAGCAGGAAATTTTCCTGTCAGATTTTTATAAAAACCTCTGTTATCA
This sequence comes from Luscinia megarhynchos, assembly GCA_034336665.1. Lineage (NCBI taxonomy): Eukaryota > Metazoa > Chordata > Aves > Passeriformes > Muscicapidae > Luscinia > Luscinia megarhynchos. Next base: position 60,910,107 of record CM067592.1, read on the forward strand.
TTCCATTGGCAGAGCTGCCAAAAGCATTTGGTCGTTGAGCATGTATAAAGTTAAGGTGGTGGAAGAAGGTTAATATCTACTTATTTTTCTGTGTCTCTGTGAGGAACAGTTGGACAGAGCATGACTAAAATTTTTAGGTGATGCAAAGTTAGTATTTACTTTGAAATGTTTGCTTGAAATACAGAAATGTAAAATGAAATGAGATTTGAACAGTAAAGACAGCAGTCTTGGCAAGTGCCTCATTTTTGCTCTCGAATGGTGATGTGTACTATTCTACCCCTGCAAATTTGAGAGGACATCTTATATTTGCATTTAAAAATGCCTCTTGTGTGCACTGAGAGTCCTTTTAAAGAAATGTATCAGAGTTACAAGAAGTCTTGTTTTCTACAAAAACACCTTGTTTGGTTCAGGGATCCATCTTAAAAGACTTATTGCGTGTGGGCATTGCAGTTCAGTGCAATGTGTAGACCTTAATCTCCAGAGCTGTGTACTTGAAGTACAGAAAAGACCTACAGAGCAATTAGATTTTTCCAAACACGAACATATCAGTACAGGTGCCTAGGTACAATTTGTTAATATTTTACACTGCATCTATTTTAGAAGTGAGGTCCTGTCTCTTTCTAGTGTTCATTTTTGTAGCTTATCCCTCAGTTTTACATAAGGCAAATTTGTCCATTTGCCATAAAGGAGGTGTTCTTTAAAAAGAAGGTTAATTAAAGTGATGCATAGACTAGAAAAACAGGGTGTATACCAGACCTTTAAGAGGAAGAGGTTTGTGTGGCTGAGACAAACAAGGTGGCCTGTTGAGAACACAGTTGTGCTGCTGCTTTGCTCCCCACCCCCTGCCTTTCCTTGAAAAGATTGATGATGGTGGTGGTCATTCCAGAAGTTTGTGGACAGTGGTCCCCTCCTCCAGCATTGCAGGATCAGAAAACATGTTTGTTGTGAATATATGTGCAGGAACAAACAATGTCTGTAAAAAGGAAGTTGTGGTAGCATTCTGCTATTAATGCTCTTTTTGTGAAAGCCTGCCCAGTCCAAATGTTGGAAGTGGAACTGGTGCTAAGAAAGAGCCGGATTTTCAGAGACTTGATAGTAGAATCATAAGAAGTAATTGAAATAATTTTCTGTATACAATTTCTGTATATTATTGTATATTTCTATATATTTATAATGCACAATTCTGTATTATTTATGTGTGTTTGTTTGCTCCATGATATGACCAAGTTCAGGAGCCCATGCTATAGAGTAAGGAGGTGCTGCTGGAGAGTATTTTGCCTTCTTTTTGCCACTGATGCTGATTGTGATAAGAACTGTAGATCTGTTTTGGCAATATGCCACTATAGAAAATTTAAGAAATCTCTCCCATTTAGTTGCAGGTATACATATATGAAATAAAACACAATTAATCTCCTAATTAAAAATATTTTCTAATTTAAATTGGCATTCCATCATACTAATAGTATGGGCTTTTATATATAATACCAGTGTAGTATTTCCTGGTTGGACATATAATAATCTAATTATTTTATTATTATTATTATTATTATTATTAAATATTAATCAGTATTTCAATCATGAGGTAAATGTTCATTGCTGTGTAAGCTGGTATCTCGTACAGCTTGTTCTATACCTACCTGTTGAGCAGGTATGCAGTTACTGCCTTAAAGGGCATATGCCCAGATTTCGATGTGGAGGGGAGATTTTATAGAAATTCATAGGATTGTTTAGTGGTTTGGGTTGGAAGGACATTAAGGATCATCTTGGGTGAACTCCTGTGCAATGGACAGGATACATGCTACTAGGCTACGTTGCTCAGAGCCTCATCCAGCCTGGCCTGGAACACTTCCAGGGACTGGGCATCCATGCTGCCTCTGGACAACCACCTTCATATCTTATCTAAATATTATTATACGTTATCTAAACATAATCCATTTCAGTTCAAAGCTATCTCCCCTTGTACTAACAGTACATGTCCTGAAAAATCTCTCTCCAGTGTTTTTGTAGACCCCTTTTAGGTACAGAAAGATGCCATAAGGTCTCCCTGTAGCCTTCCCTGCTCCAGACTGAAAAGTTCATACTGAGCTCTCTCAGCTTGGCTTCAGGGAAGAGATGCTCCAGCCCTCAGAATATTTTCTTGGGTAGAGGAAGAGATTTGTGGAAGAGTGCCAGGAAATGGACTGAAATCTCTCTTAATAAAAGCAGGACTTCAGAATATGCTGTTGTGATTGCTTGAGCTACTGTCTGATTCTTTTTATTGCTGTAGAAATGAGAATCTTGAATGATTGTGAAGTGTTAGTATAATAGTCCTAGAAGTTTAATCATAAGAAGAAAACATTTTATGTGGCCTCAGAAATGATATCAAGATGGTTCTTCTACATGCCATTGCATCATTATCAGTCCTATTCTGTGCTAACATCCAAAGCTTGTACCTGTTTACAGACATACAAAAATAAAGTTACTTCTTATTGTGGTTTCTTTTTTTTTCCCCTCTTGAAACCAGACTTTATTCAGCTCAAAGAAATACTAAGAAGAATGAAAAACTGTCATCTGATATGTTTAATCTGCCTCCATCTACCTTGATATCTAGCCTAAATTGGTTGTTTTTCTGTAGCAATTGCAAGAGGGATGTTGTCTATACAGACCCTGACAGTATTAGCATTCCATACTAAATTAAGTTACTGTTCAAGAACAGGACAAGGAAGCCTTTTCTTTTTATTTAGTTTTTAAAGCAGTCAAGTGAGTTCACTAGAGATTAACAGGAAGTTGTGGCATTGGCCCAGAGAAATACACCAACCTGAGATTCTAGTTGGAAAAAACTGAGGCTGTCATTTAGCCACTAAATGAAAACAACTGAGGTGTTGGATTTATTTGATTTATTTGTTATTACATCCTCTGAGAGGATGTTACTAGATCTGCAGCTACTGTCTGATCCTTCCCTTCCCAAAACAGGACTGAGATTGTGGGAAATGTATTTTGGAAAAATGTCACTTTAAAGGCTCAGTGTGCCATGTAGCAATTTAAAATCATGTGTGTTTCCATTTTATTCTTTGCAACTATATTTTCCACTCAATAGTCAGAAGTCTAGTGCATCAGTTTTAAAACAAGCTCTTATATTTGGCTTCAGGCTGATGTATCTTTTTTTCTTTTTTTTTTCCTTTTTTATAAGCTTTTAACTTGGAAATTAAGGTGGTAAGCACCTTTGCATCTCGTATACCTTGCATTTGGAAGTAGTTTCATACTGCTCTGGCTCTTTTGACTTTTGGGCTTCCTAAGAGGTGCTGCCTTGCTTGTAACACCGGAGTTGGAGAGAACAGAGAGAGCAGGAGTCTTCTGCTTTTGTTGAGCTGAGGTTTTCAGCTGCTCTTTTTCTCTGTATTTATGCATGGGGGAATGCTGTTAGTGTCCATTGGAAACACAATACTAGTCTCAACAGAGGATCAACATTGTTAAGGCTTTCTGCATTGCTGCAGATAGCCAGAACTTAACTGAGTTGTAACTTCGTGATAAAGGCAAGTCTCCAGCTGTTTTTCACTTCTCTTCTCTCTCTGCCTTTTCCCTGAAGTGTGCGTAGCCTTATACATACAGGTACTGGGGTGGAGGGCAAAACACTACATTCCTTAGATCAATGGTTTTGAAACCATGTGTGTTTGCAGAAAATTTCCTATGAAAAGCAGCATGTGTGTGAAGCATGTGAGGGAATTTGCATTTGTGCTTGAAAAGGGGGACATGAAATATGCTGTTTTTAAAATAAGGGTGCGAAATTTGGTTGGCAAGACCAAATGACCAAATGACGTCTTGTCATGAAGGTGGTTGGCCCAGTAGTATTCTTAACCTACCTGTGGAAAGAATAACTTCTTCACAAGGGTTTGATTAATGCTGGAATTTAAACTATGACAGTGATTAAAAAGTTTGTTTATGGTGGCCCTTTTAGATACTCCAAACTGGGGGAATCCCAACTAACTCTGTAATTCTGATTTGATTGTTAGTCACGTGGTTATTCTTCGGTTTTGAGAAATCAAATAAATGTCTGTGAGCTATTTGTGGGCAAAATTAAGAGATAGTAGTCTGGCTTTCTGGAAAAAGCCAAAATCATCTTATTCAGCTATCTTTGGACCATATCATGTCACTGCTGGTATTATTTCCGGAGTTTTGTCCTTCTTAAGTGATCTACTGACTAATAGTCATTGAAATTGAAAGAGATATGACACCAGGATAAACACCTTGTTTCATCACAGCATGTTAGTCTATATTGCACCTGAACAGTATTAACTGGACTTTAGGTTTTATTGTAAACACTGTTTTATCCCCTGGTGCAGAACATTCTACATTAAAACTCTGCTGTGACTTACATGAAGAAGGTAATATCTCAATGTGATGGTGTCAATGCATGCAAATAGAGAAAACAGAAATGCTTATAAAATTGCTACCTGACAGTATTACTTCTTGACCTGTGACTCTGGACAGATCTTGCAGATGTCAGAAGACTTCAATAATGAGCTCAAGCTATGACACTTGTAATTTAAGAAGTCGCATCACAATTAATAGAATCAGGATTTAGTGCTGGGGTTTTTTTCTGCACAGTACCACACTCACTGCCTCTGTGGCAAATTTCATTTCTTTCTGAGCAAATGTAAACCTAGTAGTACAAGCCTCAGGAAGTTGTTAAAGCAATTAAAGGCTTCTCTCTCAGCACATTGCGTGGTTACCATAGTATCCTTTGCCTTGAAGTCTTTACTGATGATGTCAGTATGCATAAAGGGGCTGTTCACAGCATCTACATGAAGATTTTTCAGCCCTCACTGAAGATCATATGCACCTCTCCATACATTCTGTTATCCAGTGTTATTTTAGTAATTCACGAGACTGGAAGGTAAGTGATTTTTGCTTCATACTGAATAATTTGTATGTGTCCTCACACTGAAGTTTCAGTGTTGTCTTTTTTTTTTATGTTGCATTGTTCACTAAATGCATAAAGTATGTTTTAGGTGAACCAATTGCATAGATTTCAATAATTTAAATGTCATGACAAAGTCTAGGTAATTTTCATAATTAAAAAAAAAAGGTAAAGTAAAAATCCCTGAAGTAAAAAAATTGACTTATTAAATAGTTAGAGGGGTTTTACCAGTTAAAATTTACAGAGTTTATTTTTAATCATAAGAAGATCATCCAAATTATATAATAGGAGTATTACCTGAGAGAAAAATATTCACTTTTTAAAAAATTATTATTAAAAAACTAGCAATTAACACCCATCTCATATTAAAAAAGGGCTTTGGTGTTGCAGGAAATTCTACATTAAGCTGGTATGTGTTGTACAAATCCACCAATGTACCTCTCTTTTCCCCCCCATGCATATACAGTATGCAAATAACTTTTCTTAACCTGTACCTGTTTTCTGGTTTTTTGATCATAACATTCATTGGCTTATTTAGACACCTCTGCCTCTTTTGGGGAAAAGGTTCCTCTATTGACATTTCTTAAGCAAAAGGCTTAGTACGCACTGACTCATGTGACAGTTTTAAATGCTATTAATTGTAATAGATATAGTGCATTAGAAGAATGGGAAGGAGAGTCTAATGGCAATACCGTGCCTTTTGAGTATCTTTAATTCCCTGTGGATTTTTTGCTTTCTAGTATAAAGATATATGTGATGTGTTTTTTTCTCTCTTGACTGCCTAGCTATTAGTTTGGATATTAATATAAAAAAGAGTAATATTTTCGATAAAATGAAGAAATCAACTTCCCTTCCGATTCTCATATCTTTTAACTTTGGTATGTTAATCTTCAAGTCTGTTATGTATTCAATGCAGTTTTTAATTGTTCACAGTATCTTCCTTTATGGCTTTAGGAATTGTGTGTCTTTTCTGTTTTAGCTTAGGAGGTTAAACTAGGAGATTTTTGCTCATTCTTTTTTGTTTGCTTGGTTTTTTGTTCAACATTTTTTGTTTGATTTTCAGTTTGGCATGTTAGACACAAACAGCTGGTGTGTAATGCATGTGTTTCTTTAATGAGTGTCTGTCGAATAACATAGTAGTAGTTGGGAGTTTCGTGTTTATTAATGCATTTGATTTGTTTTTCCTCCCACCAAGTCTTTTGACTTTGTGTTCAAATTTCACATTTAAACAGTTTATTACACAAACAGGGTTTCTGTTTGTTTTTCCACTATAATCCTGTTAGGTCATTTATAGGGGTGCATATTTGGGTGCACTCTTGATATCTTCCATTATAATGGTGTCATTAATGATTGCTATGTTTTCTCCATTCTCAGCAGAAAACTAGCAGGATTACAGGAGGACTGAGGGGAAAGGATAAGGACTACTTTAAAAAAAGAAATGTGCTTTTTTCAAATAACACTGTAATAATGACCTATAGAAGGATCCCACAGAATTAGAATGAGTTTTAAAAAGATGAAGATAGAAAGGTAGTTACCTTAAACACAGGCTGAAGGAAAAGTTCTTGAAGGAAAAAGACTTGAACAGGGTAAATTGGGAATTCTTTCAGTTTATATTATCTAACAAGAGAAGAGATGAGAACATTATCTAAGGTAATGCTAACAATTTTTGAGGATGTTGATTCAATGCTGAAAAGAGTAATCCTGCTCTCTGATGCTCTTCTCTCCCTACAGGAGTCATGGGATGAGTTTGTTTAGTGGGTTGATCCAATGTAAACTAGTCTGTAACAAAGCCAAGAGCTTTTCTATCAGCTGGCAAAAATGAATCTATTCTCCTGGAATCTGTGGACTCACAAAGTCTGTCACAGGAGAGAAGACTGGTTTAATTGCCCCACAGAGCATTAGCCCTGAGAATATTCTGCCATATCAACTTAGTCATAAGTACAGCTGTACCCTAAAATCATGGTGTATTTTTATGGAATTTTAAATCTCCCTGTCCAATACAACTGTGAGAAAAAATACCTGGCTGGCACATGCGATTTTGTGGTCGATTTCTGCATATTTTCGCTGATATCTAGGGAAGTTACTATTCAGATAGAAATCCTAGATAAATTTCTGGACTTGTTTGAACAAGGAAATTGAGTTCAAGACCTGACACTAGGAATGTGCTGGTTTTAAATGAGGATGCCCCTCCTCTACCTCCATCCTTGGCCCATGGCTGGTCATGTGTACAATTATAGATATGTTTTGTGTGCATGGTGGGATTATATGCTTAACCTCACCATGATTGGGTGTGGGAGCTGAGGCCTCCTTGCCTTTCTCGGTCTGCATGATCTGGCCAGATTTTCTTCCAGCACAAAACTTTAAGCAGTTTATCTTTAAAGCATGCAGCTTGTCTTTGTTTGCATGGAAGTTAATTATAATGGAGGAAATGCATAGTCTTTCAGAATCAATAAAGTTTACTCCTATCTCTTGGCGTTATTTGTACACATGCATATGGAATGGGGCAATAAAGGCTCTCTTGTTTGCCTGGTATTTAAGTCAATAGGAGAAAAAAGTGTGCCCTAACCTTGATAGAATTTGCTTACAGAAAATTGCCTAATATTTTTGTTCTGACAAAATGTAATTACTAGTAGATAAGCACTCATGTATTTCTGTAAGATTGGCTAATTCAATTAGGGTTGTTAGAAATGTAGAAAAATCCATAAGCAGCTATGCAACAGCTGTCTTTTTTGCCTTCCCCCCCACCAACACATTCTTCCAAAAATCATGCTTCAGCTGCACCCCTGAGATACAGGGTTTCTCCACTATAGCTGTATGAAAATGAAGACAATCTCTAGAATTTTTTTTGTAACTGTTTTTTTCCTAAGTGCTTTTTTTTTTCTAGAACCATGGGCGCATGTTTGTTTAAATTTGTGTAATAATACAGGTGCAACTGGCAGATAAAAAGAAGTGACATTCTCCTGAGTGGATTTCCAAAGTTCAAGGCTTTTATAAATTTTCCATTTTTCCATTCCATATTGACTGGTAACTAGCGTATTGATTTCCAAAATTACATTCTCTGGTTCTGCAACTATTGCCTTCTGGTGTTGGGAACATTGTCATATCCTGTTAATATGATCATTTTGTAGTGGTAGGTGGCTTAGATGATCTCTAAGAGGAAAAAACTATAAAGGTAAATAAACAACAAAAATAATAGCGTGCTAAGAAAATATTTTGGCATTCTCTAGAGCTTGTGTTAGTCTGAATTGGCTAGTTTATCTCTGCCATGTTTATGTGCAACATCTAATTCTGGAGAAATTTTTGAAAACCAAGAGAGCCACTTGACAGTATTCAGTGTGTCCTACATGTGAGGGAAATGGGACTTCACTGGTACTTTTTTTCTTAGGATTTCATTTTGAGCTTCTTCATTTGTACATGCAAACCTGTATAGGTTCTGTTGTGTCTTTTCAATCCCCCTATTCCATACTCTCCAAGTATTAGGGTTTTTTTAATGTTATGTTGAGCTTTTTCCCTGAGTAAGGGTAAAAATTTTGAAGCCACGCGATTGTTTTGCTTTCTTATTTTCAATCATTTGAGTGTTAAGCTTAAGAATAGAAGCAGTGTGGTGCATCTAGAAGAGGCATTAATTTATCATTCAATGGTCTTGGTCTTAAGTTACATTATGTGTTACCTGAGAGAGGCTGTAGATGAGGATTTGTCTTGTTGGGTTTTTTTTACAATGCTATTTTTATATTATTTTATATTCACTAGAGTTGGTATTGAAGTAAATTACTTCAGTTAGATGTGCTCCTGGAATCTTGGTTTATACAAGATAAAACAACTTACATCTACTTAAGTGAAAGCTGCGCATTATACTGGGAGTGAATCTTATTTTCACTTTTCTGGATGTAGATTTGTAATCTCTTTATGGTGGGAAAGGGTGAGAGTCAAAAGTTAGCTTTAATTCTAGAACTAAGCCAGTCCATCTGGATTTCTACAGGAATGAAGGTCTTGCACCTTCCTGCAAGGTTTCCATGTATGACTTCCATTACTTACTGAGACAGTTTAGAAGTGTTTGTCTTGTTTAAGAGCCGAGTGGTAGAACTAGGCTGGTGAATCTTGTTACTTTATGATATTTAAGGTGTCTCTTACTAACTTTTGTCCTTAAAATACACCTGAAGGAAGCTTTTGTGTGTGGGAGGCACAATGGGTGCATAACTTGTGAAGAAAGGTCAGGTCAGACTGCTACAAGAAAACAGAACGGTTACAACCACTGTTCTATTTCTAAGGCGTTTTTTAAAAGTATTATTTGTTTGCTTTTTCTTTAACTAAAAAATTAACATAATTTGAAGATTGTAGTTTATTCCATGTGGAAGAAAGGAGCAAGTTCTTCAGAAAAGTACTGTAGAACTGCAGTGTTGCCACATTCAGGTGTTTAAAAAGGTCTATACAGTCCATCAGATGGAATGTTACGGTACAAATTTCCTTGAGTTTTTCCTAGAAAATCTAGATTAAATCTGAACCCACTGCAAAGTACTCCACTTAGTAGTATGTCATCCCTCCCTTTCCTTTTTAAAGAAATATACTTGGAAATGGGAATGCCTCAGGAGCTCCCTGGCTGACAACTCTTTGAGTTTAGCCTGACTTCCAGCTCAAGTATTCACTGCTGTAAACTTTTTGGATATGGTAACTGTTCAGTGAGTGACAAAACTAGTGTGGAGTGCTTTCTCTTAGGCTTTTCCCCCATCCTGGGCCATGTAGATGAATTCACAAAAGAATCCTGAAACAATTAATCAGTTTGTCTGAGTGTGAGTTTGTTTAGTTTTGCAAAACTGCTAAAAGTAGTAGCTGTTTCCTCTTCTAAACTGGCCAGATTCTTAAGGAACAATGGCTTTGCAGGAGATATAGAAGGCTGATTTGGTTTCCTTTGTGCTTGTGTCAGATAGCAAATTATGCATCCTGGGACATAAGAGATGTAAGGCCATTATTTTTGGGGCAGTAAAAGAACCTGTTGTAACCTGTTTCTATCATCCTAAGAATGATACATCCAAGATACTTGGCAATTTATTTTGTTTTGGAAAAACTTGAAGTTGTTTTAATGTTTTTGTTTTGTTTTGGGTTTTTTTTATTCATTAAACTAAAAAAAAAATCACAAAACAGTTCTGTTCTTGAGAGCTAATGAGGCTTTATAAATATATTCTTTTTCAATTAGAAGTAAGTATGAAAGTGTACGTTTAATTTTACTTATTGGTTACAGTAGCTCACTCATTAATAGAAGTTATCTTTTAAAAACTATGAGTGGTAAGTATTGTATTTCTGTTTGTAACTAGAATGAGATACTGTAATTGAGAAATACTCCACCTGACAGTCAACTCTAGGGTAAGATTTTTGAAGTGTCTCATTTAAGTGTGGTGTGTACTTTCTCTGGTGAGTTTTATTGAGGGCAGCATGACTTTGCAAGAATTGATGTGATGATTTGTTCCAAGCAGTGCTCTGGTATGGGTGGGCTTGATTTTAGCTGTTGATGTGGTTACAAGAGGCCTTGCATGAACTTGTGCATTGGTTCCCAATCTGTAGTTCCCAATTAGTGACTGCCTTGTATCATGGAAGCACTAGGAACAGAATTCCATGTAAATTAGTCTCTTATGATATATCTAAATTATATACAGGGTACATGTGATACCCTCATTCATAGAGAAGTATATAAAGGGTTAGTTTCTTTAAGTGTTTCATGCTCTGCATCCTTGGTGTTCTTCAGGAACGTTTTTCTAGTATCAGTTTTTTCTTGGCCTTACTTACATGTCAGAGCTCTGTAATATGTGTGCTTTACTCTTGAAGTGTGATTGAATATGGTGCAGTTCTTTGTTATGTTTAACAGATGTAGGTTACATTTTTTATCTTTCACTATTTCATCAGGTTTATGTACAACAGAGTATGAGATTCTTCATTGTTAATGTATCCTTAAAAGCCTTATTGGTTAATTTTAGAGAAGAATGCTCCAAAAAGGAAGATAATACCCAAGTATCATATTACTTTTTGTACTTGAGTGTAAACTATTAGCTTTCAATTTATTTTATGAATGAATGTGAGTTTAAGAAGGTATTTTCAACATCTACTTTTACAGAAAACTATTTTTTTCAGGAAGCTGTTAAATTTTATCAGTATTTCAATATTTTAACCATTTCCTCTGTAAACAGTGCACCATGACTAGCATGGACAGCCTCCTCTAGTTATAAGATTTTTTTATCTTTTAGTGTTATATAATTGTGGAGCCATTGAGGTATAGTAGACAGTTTTGCTACAGTAATTAAAGCAGATGAAGCTTGTAGGTGAAGTATATCTGAGTGGCAATCATTACTACTTGGTGCTGAGCATGACCTAACAACCAACCAACTAAAAAACTCTTCAGTGAAGTCAGCTAGCTGCTAGAAAGATGAAGATACGTCTGTTATCTTGGAGGCCCCTACACAGACAAGCATTTCATTTGTTGTATGGGATGCACAAGAGGGTATGGGAAAAAATACATGATTTCTCACTTTTAATATGAATAGTTACAGCTGTCAGTGAAATGCATTTTTGAGAATGTTCTAAGATTGTTTCGAACAAGAAAACAACTTGACCTTTTCTGGTTATATTTAAAAGTTGTTTTTGCATCTCTTGTTTAAATAGGTAAACTTTTGTATTTAGCTGGCAGATTTGCATTATAAACCTACTTTTTTTTCAAAAGCAAGTTGTCAGATTTTAATTTGTTGATTTCTTTTGTGGGCACTGTTATTTATGTTCTGTGCAACTGGACTGACAAAACTGGAGATTTTTTTTTCCCACTGATTTCCCACTGTATTTGCTAATGGATCTTTAGGATTATTCTGCTGTTTAAAATCAACCACTGCTTAGCAGGAAAGTAAACTTCAGATACATGCTGCATCTATTTTCATGCAGCATCTTGGAAGAGCAGTTGTAACTGTTTTTTTTGCTTAACTGTCTTAAACTGGATGTTAGGAAAGCACATAGTGCAACTAGGCTTCACTGTCAATCTGTTTTCTGCAGCGCATCAGCAGTAGCTGCTAAAGCCCCCTGGAAAGCTGTCAGGCATTCTGTTTGGTACTGCCAGTGTCATGATGAAGGAGAGCAGTACTGGCTTTTGTTCATGTGGTGCTAAATATAGCTTGTTTTAACACAGCTTTATTTTTTCATGGTGTTTGTCACTTTTTTGTCATTCTCCAAAAGTAGAACAGTGATCATCAAATTCAATCAGCCCTCTCTGATTTCTAAATAACTTAAAGAAAGTTAAAGTGTTTTTCTTTGTGGTTTAATGCTAAATCAGATTTAATTCTTTTTAGCCAAAGTATAGCGTCAAGATTGATAAATGATAGAGGTGTTTTGTAATCTGATGCAAAACACCTGTGAAAGTAGAGGACAAGTAATGCCTGCTTTGAGTAGGGGATTAATAGGAAAATCTGAACAATATGGGGAAAGCAACGAATTGTGTTGGAATAAATTCTACCTGTTTTTACTAGAAAATGCTTGCTGCATCCTCTGTTCCTGTCTTCCCTTTTAAAAACTTTAGTGGTAATTTCATATAAAGTATTAAAATCTATTAAAACTGTTTGACAGCAAATTTGGGATGGCTCAGTGACTAGCCGTGAAGTTTTGGGTAAAGTCCTTGTGTGGTGAGCATGTGAAAAGGAAATGAAGATCACCTTCCATCAGTTATGTTAAAAACACCTGAAGGGTTCATGCAACTAAACAGCATTAGGGGTTTTTTCCTGCACCACTTTTATGCTACCTCCATGCTCTTCCTCACACAGCCATTCTCCTTCACCTCTGTAAAGTTTACCTGTGTATGGAGCTGTCTCCTTATTTGAGTGTCTTTAAAAGAATTATGGAGCCTGAGTGAGGAATAAAGGAGTCTGTGGTGTTTCTGAGCCATTTCAAAGCAGTGACACTGATGTCTGCTGCTTCAAAATTGCTTCTTTGTATTTGTTCCAGGTAGTTAGTTATCCTTCATCAGATTGCCTGTAGGAAACAAAAGTTATGTGATACTTAGTGGGATTTTGTTGATGTACTTTGTACAGTTACAGTGCTAATAGATAAAGCCTTTATCTGTGATTGAAATCTCGTGCAACTACAGTGCAACTCAGGCTCCTGACATCCTGACACAGCTTGTCTAGCAATGCTTGGGGAATCTGTGTGTCTTCTGCTCTGCAGTTACACAAAAAACTTTCACTCCTGTTGTTTCAGGTTGCTTATGCAGAGGAGGCAAACTGCATACAGCCCTAAGCTGGGAGTTGGACTTCTAGGTGTGCTATGATGGCTCTCTGTGACTACCTAAAAGCAGGTTGTAATCAGGTGCCTGTCAGGCTTTTCTCCCAAGTAATAAGTGATAGGACAAGAGGAAATTATCTAATGAAGTGTGTGGTTAATTTCTACATCATGTGGTAGATGTGGGATCTTTACCCATGATACATCACACAATTTCTTCCTTGAAGGCTTTAGCTAGAAATGACATTTACTTACTATATTCCTGCTCTTTGATTTCCTCACATACACTGTGACTTAAAGTAAATGATTAGATAGCCATAAAAAGTTGATTGTAAAAGTGTGTTATCAAAGGAAGTGCTTACTATGAGTAAGGCATGAGTAGCTGTTAGAGTAATCCAGCTTTGAGGAGAGAAAATTGACATTGAGTTTTCAAGCCTTATTTTTAGAAGAATACATCTAAAATCCATACTCTTATTTTAGAGTATTTTAACAAACTGTTGGCTAACAGTTTGCAATGTCCTAATCATTGGATAGAAAGTGCAGTTTAGACCATGAAGTTTCAGTGGTGAAATTTCCCCCCACAAAATCCCAGGTTGCCAACTTCCTCTCTAGTATCTCGAGCATCTCTGGCATGTATTTGTACTTCATCATCACAGAGCAGTTCCAATTTTCTTTTTCTTACCTTAAACCATCCAGATTTAAGTTTGCTGTGGCATTAGTGAGTCCTTTACTCAGAAGACAAGAATGCTGACCCTCAATACCCACATTGCTGTGCCACCCTCTTCAGCAGACATGTTGCGAGCAAGCACTGGCACTTCCATGGATTGCCATATCAGGTTGTGTCTTTATACAAAGAGAGATGTCCCTACAAAAAATTTTGCTGACCACATAATTTGAAAGGCAGTCTGAAAGACAGGTTTCTCATCTGGATTTTTGTGACAGTAAGTTTCCATGGATTTTGCTTAAAAAACAGAAGAAACAATTTTGCTTGTGATGCAATGTATAAAATATAACAGCTTTACAGAAGCTACCCAAACCCTACCAGAAGTGTGCTTGGGTAAGAGACCTATTAATATGATCTCTTCCTGCTGCTAAAGTCTGATTCAAAAGTTGGATGTCTACTTCTGGAGGATAAAAGAAGACAGAAATCCAATATTTCAGTCACTGAGGCTGTCACCTTTAATAAGAGCAAGCAGCCATGTTTGGAAAAGAGTTGCACCTCACCAGACCTACAGTCCTATCTTGTGGAGGGGTTTGAAGGTACTCCTTGAATTAAAAAAAAGGGAAGGGAAGCAAAGGATGTGATTTGGACCTGAGAAAAAGACAAATCTCTTCTTGCTCCTGTGGAGATTCTGCTATGTAAATTGTGCCCTTGTTTCTAACACTTAAAATGTCTTGATTGTAGCTGAAAAATGCTGTGATGATTATATTGTTTAATGCAGAATTACTATCCTTTGTTGTCATTTGGTCATCTGGCTTCCATCTCTGACTTCAGCCTTGATCTTCACCTTCCTGTGCCATGTTTTTAGTAGCTTGAGTTCAAGCCTGAATTGCTGGAAGGCAGTTTAGGTGAAGACAATGGATTTATGGTGTGTTTATGGAACTTACACACTTAATTTGAGAATTAGGGCGGGTAAGCTCCAAAGAGAGAAAAACAAATATTTCCCCACTTGAGATAGTAATAGAGTTAAAAATTTCAAACTGTTCTCAACAACAGAAGGAGCTACTGACTTTCTGATGGTGTGTTTATTCTGCTGATAGCTGACCTGCTTCTTCATTGTCATAAACTGGGCAAATTTTGTTGTCCAAATTTCTTGTAAAATTTTACACTAAAATGCATTTAAAAGAATGCTTTCTTTCTGTACTTTATCAATGGCTAAGGACGACTTAAAATGTGACAATGAAACATTTTTGTGAGCAATTTTTAATGCTGACCTGAAAAAAATATTTCTTTCTGGAATTTTTTTTTAACTTTAGTCTCAGATGCCTTCCTGAATACTTTCATCTGCGGCATCTCTGAAATTTGTTTGGATTCAGTGTTTGGACCCCAGCTTGAATAATTTACTTATGCATAAAAAAGGTGTCTGAAACAAAAAGTAATGTAAGCTAAGTCTATGTAATGTTTTGTATAGCACGTCAAACTGAGTATTTTGGAAAATTCTATACTGGTTTTTTTTTTTTCCTGTAAAAATGCATTGTTTTGACCCAGAAAGAAGAACATTTAGGAAAACAAAATAATGTATTTATAATTTACGGAGTAATAGAACATACGAAAAAACTGTGTCCTAAGTATTCTGTCCAAAAGTCCTATTCAAAATATTGTCTACTATTTCTATATAGTGTGACTTTTGTATTTTCTTTGCTTAACCCACACCCCTCACCCCCTGGTAGATTTCACCTTATGTCAGAAAAATCAGTGTTGTTGAGTGGGGAACTGGGAATGGGGGATTTGGGCCTCCTTGCTAAAGAAACTGATGATGTGATCTAGGAGGAGCTAAAATGCTATTTTGACAAATTATTGCATGCAAGTAGGTGAGTGGGTGTTGTATTTGGAAAAACTTCTAATAAGCACTGTAATACATAGGAAATCTTGAAATCAACTGTTCTTACCTTACCAAAAAATTCATTTATATACCCTAAATAAGCATTAGTGTGCTATTTAAAAAATGTTTCCTTTTACTAGTCTAGAACTTTGGGTTTTTTACAGGTTTGTAAAGTTCACTAGTGTGGAAGGTTTGTAGTTGAACTAGACAAAATATGAACATATAAATGAGTTTTTTCACAGATCTGACTTTGGACAGTCTCATGTCTAGCTTGTAGACATTTCATGCCACTGCATTATGGAGAAACGTTAAAATGTATTCTTAATTAAGAATGACAATTTTGTACAAATTTTTGTTAGCAAAGTAGTTTTCTTAGCTTGCACTTGAACTAATGCAGAATAGTTTTTCTTTGAGAATTTGGTTGTTAAAATAAAAACAAACAAAAGAGTCTATGTTATACTACAAATGAAAAGCATTGCCACATTTTCTTGCAAACACACCTGTGTGCTTATGAGTTGGTGGTTATGTAGTTTGGCTTATAACCAAGTTTCCATTTTGTGTGCTCATGGGTGAGTCTTTTCATGAATGTTGCAACTCAGTTAATGAGATTAGACTTGCACTTATGTGAACAAATTCCATCTCTTCTGATAGGCTGTATTTTTAAGAGTATTCATGATTCAGTATGATGATTGCCTTGGAGAATCTGGCATAAAAGAATTGTGACTCCTTCTGAAACTTGGCTTGCTGATATTTTGCAGAGGCCCTGGATTTCTTTCCACATGCTGTTTTAGTTTCAATAGCTGACTATTGATTTTACACACTTCCTTTCTCAGATAAATTAAAATCTTGCTCCAAAACTTCATTTTATCTACGAGTAAGAAATATTTGTGTCTTGCATCATATATTTTTTTTGTATGTCAAAGAGATGAGTCCACGGGCTTGCACTAGCTATGATATCCTGTCATAATTCATGATAATGATTTTACTTTCATTGTTTTAAAAGGCATGCTGTTGTCCTTAATCTTGATAAGATTTGTTCCTGTCCTCTTCTGACCAGCCCACAATCATGGTGGATTTCATTGCTTCTTCTGTAGAAGAAGTGCTATTTTTTTCCCCTATTTTGGGTAGGAATTAATGTTATTGGCCGAGTAATAACAAGCTTTTTGTTACTACTTACAGAATTTGTTGGAGTAGCAAAATAATGTGACATGGGGTACAATAAACAATTTTAAAAATCTGAGACTCAAGGTGTGTATTTTGGATTTTTGTTTTAATCATTGCTTTTCTTTCCGCAATCACAGAATGTCAGGTTGGAAGGGGACCTTAAGGATCATTTGATCCAACCTTCCTCACAGAAGCATGGTCCAGTCAAGGTCAGCAGCACCTTGTCCAGATGGATCTTAAAAGAGTCCAACAATGGGAAAGCCACCACCTCCCAGGGGTGATTATTTCAAGGGATGATTGTTCTCATTATGACAAATGTTCCTTTGCTGTCCAACGGAATCTTCCTAGGAGTAATTTAGACCCATTACTCCTTGTCTTTTCCTTGTGATTCCTTGTGAAAGGGTAATCACCTTTGTAGCCCTCAGTGATGAGAACTCCCACAAACATTCTTTTCTCAAGGCTGAACAAGCCTGGTCCCTGTTTGTCAGCCCTGGTCTCTGTGGTTGTTTCCCAGGGCTGTTTAAATCCCCTGCAGATGCTCCTGCACTTCCCCACCCTGCTGGGTGAGCATTGTGGGAGGTGTTCTGAGGCCAATCTTTGAAGAAACACCTCTTTCTCTTTCTCCATGGGATGTTGTTTTATGGTTTGTCTGTTTGTATGTTATTGTTAAATAAGTAGTTGAATACTGTTAAGCAAACAAGCAAAAAATTGGTCCTGTAAGTATAGCTTTCTCTCTTTACTACTTGATTTATATATTCCCTTAGTGATAAAGGACAGTCATGTATGTCCAGTTAGAAGAGTGGGCTGTTCTGGAGGAAGGTGGAATAGACAAATAAAGGTGCATCACAAAAATTCACTGCAGCCTCTAAGCTGCTTTGTCTAGGTTCCTTTTAGCTCTGTTCCATAACATAATCTCTAAATAGAATAATATTAGGGGGAAAGGTTTTTTAGCTGGCCTGTAGTTAAAATGATGTTTGAAAGGTTTCTTCTTGTGATGTTCAGCCTTGTTGTTGTTGTTGTCTGTGAAACTGCCCCATCCTCTCCTCCAACAGTGAGTCCATTCCTAATAAATTCTGTATTTCCAATTGCTTCCTGATTCACTTTGTTCTTTTGTAGGAGGTATTACTTAACAAACACTGCCTAGAGAATTATACTGCCATGCTGGCATGCACAAGGTGCTTAAAAGGCATACTTTTTAGTTGGTGCCTTTTCAGCTGATCAAAATAATCTCTTGACGGATAGAATAGCACAGAAGAGAGATTGCACTCTGAAGCAAAAGGCAAAATACATAAAATAATTACCTAATAATTTTTTTATTTTCAAAATTAAAAAAAAAAAAAAACTTGGCATTTGAGTATCTACCTACATATTTGCCATTGTTGTATGGGGGGAGGGGGTAACTCATTTGCAACACCAATACAGAGTATGTAAGAGTGGGCATAAGCAATAAGACAAATACTGAGTCAAAGTCCTTTTCCAGTTGGGATTAAACCACAACAATATTGAAGAGATTTCATTATAGCTCTTGAATTATCTTCCATTTTCTTCCCTATAGTGGAATTCAAGAGTCCAGACATGAGTAGGATTCACAGGTACTCAGGTTAGGAAAAGTAAACTTTTTTTTTTTTTTTGCTTCCTATTGGAGGTTTCTGGTGCATCCTAAATTTCATTTTAATTTTCAGTGAACAGTGGTTATACTTTGAAAGCTAAAAAATCCAGATTGTGTTCTAGCATGTTCCAGTTTTTCTTCCCAGGTGTCTGCAGATCCCAGCAAGGCAGTCTCTGTAGTAAAATGCAGAGCTTAAAATTTTTGCTTTATGGTATAGAGGCTCAGAAATCATTAAATGAGACTTCTGTTCAAGCTGTGTGTTGCAGAAATGCTTTTCAGCTGAATTGATTTCAACAAATTATCTAAGTCTTAAGATTCTTCTTCAACCTGAAATAATGGCCATTATGCAGGAGTCAGAAAACAAAGCTTAAAGGTTTTTTTAGAGTGGTAGAGGAAGAACAGTATGATGCTTAATCTTATACCCATATCTGTCAGAGTTTTGCAAGAAACAGTAATAAATCAGTATCAAGCAAAGACATTGCTTCCTGTGTTATGATTTTACCCATTCTGTGCAAGTTGCTTAGTTTGAATTTCATATACCTTTCTTTCACAAGTATTACATTTTTTGCAGTAAAACCATTTATTTGGGGTTTGAGTCTAAAATTTAGATGTTAGGGTGGATATCCTAGTATTTTTCATTTATCATCTTTTCTAGTCCTAATAATGTACAGTTGAATAGCATTTTCTAAGGAAGAACCCTTGATTGACTTTATGCTGAAAATTAACAAGCTTGAGAGTCCTGCTTCATACTCCAAGAACCAGAGTAAAACGCATTTCTATGAGGAAATCTTACCAGGAGGCTGGGGTGGAAGTTGTAGAGAGCATCTTCCGGTAGTTTAGGCACTAATGCTATTTATTTGTTTTTTCCTTCATGGCTGTTTCTCTTTTGGCTTGTTTTGTGTTATGGAGATGGCAAATACAACTAGCTGTGATTTAAGACTGGTGGGCATGTCAGCATCACATAGATCCTCTCTCCCTGGCTCCCAGTGGGCTGAGCAAGACAGTCACAAGAAAATTAGAAAGTTCATGAGGTTGAGATGAAGATAGGGACAGCAAAAGCTGCAAGCAAAGCAAAATAAGGAATTCATGTCCTTCTTGCCATTGGCTGGTGTTCATCACCTGAAAGCCAAATACAAATTATACCCACAAACCCATACCCCATCCCCAATTCCACACTGTTCATATCATGCTTTCCCTTGTGAAATGCCCACAAACGTTCACTGAGTGTGTTCAGTCCATGACTTGGAGCTCCATCTCTTCTGGTGATTGCTCAGGACAGGGAGGTGTGTTGTGGGGGTTCCTGGGCACAAAAGCCAAGTCGGGTCACAGCTGCACTTAAAATGCAATTCACAGCAAATTGAAGGTGTTTCCATTAAGTCTCCAACCCTCGTCCCTTTGGGCCAGGCCATAGGATCTAACATTGCAGTGGACTGTTCCCGTTGCTCCTGCTCCCATGCGAGGCTCCTCCTGTGGGAAATGGGATATAACCCTTCAAGAACTGTTACAATGTGAGTCTTCTCTTTAGCTACAGTCTTTCCATATGAAACTTCTCTAGTGTGAGCCCCCTGCAGGGCCACTGCTCCTAATGGGTGTCATGAATTGGTGATTTAGATCATTTAATGAGCCACTGTCAAAGGGTTTTAGTAAAAGTATTATTAATAATATGTTGTAAAACTGTGAAGTACAGTTGGTGCTTATTACTGTGTGGCCCAGTCATTTGAACAATGATTGAAAATTACCAGGCACAAATCAAAGTTACCATTCTACTAAGGCTATGTGTGATATCAATCACTTAAGATTTACTTTGGTAAAATGGTCTCTCTTCTTCAAGGAGCAACCTTGAGAGGCCACCCAGCTACAGAGGAGATCCATGCTGCCTGGCAGGGAGAGCTCAAAGAAGGCTCATTTAGCCTGTCATATTTATGGAATAATGTGGTTTGTTCATTGTCAGATTGTGTACAGTGGGAGAAGTATGCATGAGATTCCTTGTGCCCATAGCTTCCTTTGTTTCTTGTCAAATGATCCTTGGAAAAATCACTTGCTATTCATTTTTTTAATTGTGTGATCAGTGTTCCAAGCTCCTGAGCTTGGATGCTCACTGGGTCACTCTGTTCCTTTGTGGGTTTTCAGAGAACAGATAAAACCTGAGTTCTTGGCCCATTAATGGCTCAGATCTTTTATCTTCTCTGGAACCTGTACTGCGTGGCTAAGGAGACACATGCATATGTCACAATGGGTAACTGTCTGCAGGCCACAGCACCTGCCAAGAGCTTGCTCTGGTGTGGGGTTTCTATAGGCTGAAGCTTCCTTTAGAGCACATTTACCTGCTTCAATGTGGAGTCCGTTTTCCTGACTTCTACCATGGCATTGGATGTTTTGTATATAGCAATGGAGCATAGTATGTTCTCAGCACTTCTTTCTTGCACTAGTTTTCATTTCTGGTTTTCTTTCCTTATTCTTTCTTTCTGGTATGCTTTGTTTTTCTTCCATTTTCTCCTGTGAGCTTCTTGTTTTCATGTGTAATGGTGCCTTCTAGCAAAGAAACTTGGGCTTCTTCTTGATTATTCATTTATGTCCTACTAAATACTCTACCTATATTTAAGCACTTCATAGAAAAATCTAGTGCGAGTATAATTACAGGCAATTGTGTTGTACTTATCTTTATACTTTTTAAAAATTCAATGTAATGGTAGGACTTGTTCTATTTTATTGTGTTCAGTTAATATTTTATATTTTGTGATACTGAAAATCTGTATCTCTAGAGATGCTAGATTTCTAGCGTTATTTTGATGTTTACAGAATTCTTTCTTTTACTCTTATGGATATGTGTTTTGAAAACAGTGCATTTCACTAGTAAAAAGCGTGTCATGAAAAGGCCTATAATTGTTGAGGATTTGTTTATCTGCTTTAGCATAGATCTTATGTTGCTCAATTGTTTATGAATTATGAAAGTTTACAAATACTAAGTGGAATTGGATTCATTGACATGGTTTTCATCTTCCACTCTCCTCGTTATCTTTTTCCTTAATTAAGAAGTGTTATCTGTGCCATGTGGAGCAAGGAAAGACTACGGCATTACTTTTGTAATGAACTCTAAGACACTTCTGTTGACTTATTTTCATTAATTGAAATTGCTCATAATTTCTGTGAAGTTACAATGTTGTAAATCTCAATTTAATCGCATGACATAGACTGGACATTTAGGAAAATGTTCCAGATTTTTACCTGGAATTACTTAAAAGAGGCATACAATTAAAGGGGTTAGAAAAAAGTTCTTAATTTTTCTAATTTTTATTTCTAGCAGCCTTACTTTTATTATCTAAAGAAGGCTTATCAAGGCAGGTCTTTGCAGGGGGTGTGTCTGGAGTTGAGGGATGTTGTTGTGGATAACATTTGGATTGAGAGGTCATTCCAGCATCCTACTGAGCAAATTGAAACTGTGGAAGTAATCACTCCAGCGTTCTCATGAGAATGTTGTACTGAACCAGGAATCACCATTTGCAGAACAACAGGCATAAAGGTGCATTACAAGGAGAGCAAGAAGCTTTCTAGCATTAGGAGTATTCCTGCCTCTGCTGCTGTCCTGACTCCTAGCTACACAAAGTTTCTTCTTTTTTTTCCAGTGATTAGCTTCATCTAGTATCTTTGACAACTGGTCCAACTCAATAATCTGACAAAACAACTTAGCCTGTCCCTGAAGTGGGAAGTTCAAGAATTCAAGAAACCTTTGGACAATGCTTTCAGGCCCATGGTGTGACCCTTGGGGGCTGTACTGTGAAGGCTAGGAACTGGACTCAAGTGACTCTTGGAGGCACCTTTCCAGCTTGGATTTTCTATTTTTTGATTTATTACCAATTAAACTGAGTAGAATACTGAGAATAAGAACATATTTACAACCAGCTTCTCTCAGCCTCAGCTTCACTCTCAATTCTTCCCATTTCCAGAACTGTGCAGGGGAATTGGGAATGAGAGTTGCAGTCGGTTCATAATGCTTCTTCCTGCTCTAGGGTGGAGTCTCTCCTGTGTGAGACAGTCCTCCATGAACTGTTCCAACACGGATTCTCTTCATAGGTTCAGTTCTTTGAGAACAGACTGCTCTAGTGTAGATCCCTCGTGGGCTGCAGCTCCTGCCAGGAGTCTTCTTCTGCAGCTTCCTACAGGGTACATCTGCCTGCTCTGATGTGGACTCTGTGGGCTGCAGGTGGATCTCTGCTGTCTGGAGCACCTCCTTCTCCTCCTTCCTCAATGACTTCTGGGTCTGCAGAGTTGTTTCTCTCAGTTGTTCTCACCCTTCTCAGCTGCTGTGCCGTGTTCTTTACCCTTTCCTAAATGCCTTATAGCAGAGGCATCACCAGCATGGCCAAGGGGCTCAGCTTTGGGCAGCAGCAGGTCCATCTTGGAGCTGACTGGAACTGGCTCTTTCTGACATGGGGACAACTTCTGGTGTGTCTCACAGAGCCCTGCAGCTGAGCCCACCCCAATTCAATGTCCTTCTTAGCAAAGGAACATGCAGTGTATATATATACTTTTCATACATATGAATGCAATACTTCATAGTTTATATGTAATGCATAATTGAACTTAAGTATTTGAAATTATCTCTCATCTGCTTTATCACTGGAGTCTAATCCTAACTCTATAAAATATTCTCCCTTTAATATTTTCTAATTTTGCATGACAAAGGGCATTTCAGTGAATCTTTATTCTTATTACATTGTGCCACTGATAGTGATCTGGTAATTAAATGAAAGCAGAGGCATCTTACGTGTTTTCCCTTTTAAGCAAGTAATTAGTACTATCCAGCTTGTTCATTTTTTCATTATACGAAATCAGCAGTTTGCTAAGATACTGTCTCTGTAAAAAGTGTTGTCTTTCTCGACAAGAGAATTTTGCCTGTTTTGATACCTGGTCAAAGCAGAAGTATTAGAAGGTGATTTACTGTGAATAAAATGGTTTCCAAATGCTATTAAAATGCAGAGTGGAAGAACCAACACATGCTGTCTTGTCTTCAGACTTCTGAAACTTATCTGTGACTCCAAAAAGAAGATTAGGAGTGTTTCAAGCAGTTTCAGGCTGTAAAAGTAGATTTCTGCTTGAAGTCTCCTGTTTTACTAATGCAAGCACAATTGTATTAATATGAACAACAAAGTATTTTTTGTGGTTTGCTTACATATTTCTGCTCTATCAAACAAAATATGATTCCTTGTTCTTTAACAAGTTTATACCAAATAGTTTACAATATGGTGATGGAGAAAAATAAGTAAAAAAATCTTACCTTGAACTGTATATCATGTTTTGAAACATGTTAGCTTAGAATTCAGAAATTGACGTAAATTTCCAGAATTTCCAAGAGCATTAATTTTATTTTGGTCTGAAGCATGCTGAAAAGTGTTTCTAGATTATGCAATATTAAAATTCCTTCTTTTTCAGGTATTTCTCTATCTCACATCAGAGTGTGCATTGTGTTGAGGAGTGGCATTTGTTGTATTTACTTTAGGAATGGGAGGAAAATGTGACCGAGAAGGTAGTCCTAGGACAGCTTTACTTGTTGGCAAATAATCAAGTCTTAAGCAAATGCTGCTCAATGAGATCACATTGTGAAGTAGTAGTTAAATCTTTTCTGCATTTTTTTTTTTTGTACATTTTCTTCTGTTTCCGTAGAGTTCTTACAGTGGTGAAATTTAACAATTCTAGAAGTTTATGTGACAAAATCAAATCTGCTTAAACTTTTAAGTTTGTCCCTTCTGTCCCAATCTGGGAGATGCTGAAGGTGACAGCTGTGTGCAGGGTTTTGTGACGGCAATTCTGATACCCTTAGTTGTAGTTTTTTTGCTTTCCTTGGGGTTTTTTTGTGTTTTCTCATGCATATCCTGAAGCCCACCAAAAAAACCCAAAACTGAGGCTGCTTTTAGTTCCGATATATTTTATAAATTTTTGCCCAGACTCCCTAGAAATAATGTCCTTGTTTTTCTTAGCATGAACATATATACTAATCTGTTTCCTTGCATCTGTCTGTGATTTCCTTAACTACAGTTGCTGTACAAGTTGTTTACTAAATGCAATTGAATGCTTCCTTTATTGTTTAAAGAATAGGGTTTGCTTATGGCTTGGGGCCATAGGGTTTATGATTTTCTCTTGTTACAGCAGTTAGGAAACTGCAAGCTGTGTTGTGAACATACTGGTCTCCAAAAGGGAATAGTGTAAATGACAGTTCTCCATCCTCCATTTCTTTGCTGTATAAAACTTTAATTTAGTAAAACAACAAAAAAAATCTGTCTAGTGGATAAAACTTACCATACTTACTGAATTTACAGAGTATTTGAAGGATTTTGCTTTATTATTTTTCTTGGTACAGATAGTCTATCTTAAGATAGTAAGTAGAACTTACTTTCCCAGAAGGAAACCTGTAAAAATACTTCACAGGTCATCAGAATCTCTCAAAGCTTACATTCAGATATTGAACTTTTTTCATATGGTGTGTTGCCCTTATTAACAATCCTTTTAAGGAGAGCTTAATATTGATTACCATTTTATTCTTCTAGTTAAACGGGAAATACACATTACCTAATTTTAGCCTATTTGAAAAACATTCACAGAGTAAATCCTGTTAAAATCCAGTTTCACTGCTGTAATGCATACAAGAAAATTCAAATTACAGTCCTTTATTTAATGTATTAATATTGTGCTTCCTGTGATGCACTGGGCAATAGGTTTCTTTATAAAATATTTCTTTTAAAAATAGGCTTCATACTTACTCTCAGCAGAAAAAAATTTGGAGAAGATTACTAAAAACTACATTAAGAGATATCATATTTTTCTTTTTTAATTATTCCTTTGGTATTCATATCTGACTTTTTATTGGTAGCAGAAGATAGGAATTTGCACAATATAAATTAAACCAAAAGGCAAGCTACATTTGAAAAGTTACCATTTTAATTTAAAAAAAATATATTTAATACTACACCAAATCCAGTCTGGGTTGCAGCCCAAGCAAAGGGATTCTTTACAGCCCCAGCTGTATGCTCATATCTTTTTTGTTGTGATAGAAGGTCAAAAGTTGCCTGCTGGCACACTGACCAATTGATCTGATGCAAAATTAATACACTGGCAGGGAAGAGGGCATCATCTTCCTGAAAACTGCAGAGCAAGAAGAGGAAAATACAAAGCAGCCAACAGCTACAGTGGATGGTCGGAGATTCTTTTCCATGGGACAGTCTTGTACTGCAAAGGATTGTTCTGACCCAAGGGTAGGACCCAGCACCTGGCCTTGTTGAACCTCATCCGCTGGCCTCAGCCCATTGATTCAGCCTCTGCCTTCCTGCCCTCCAGATCAACACTCCCACCCAGCTTGATGCCATCTGTGAACTGACTTAGAGGGCATTTGATCCCCTGGCCCAGATCACCAGTAAAGATACTGAATAAGTTTGCATCTGGTTTCATCCTCTTTGCATGTTTCCTTCATGTATTTCTATACCTTGATAAGATCTCCCTGAGCCTTCTCTTCTCAGGGTTGAACAGTCCCTGCTCTCTCAGTCTGTCTGGAGGAGAGATATTCCAGTGTCTTCAGCATCTTCATGGTATGTGCTTGGACTCTCTTCAGTATGCCCATGTCTCTCTCACACTGGGGAGCCCGGTGCAGGACACAGTACTCCATGTGTGGCTTCACCAGCACAGAGGGGAAGGATCCTGTCCGTGACGTCCTGGCCATGCTTCGGTTCCATGCTGCCAAAGGTACCATTAATCCTTCTGGAGGTTTAGGGATCCCTGACTCACTGACTCCAGCAGGTTAACCTTGGCTAAACACCAAGGACCCATCCCAAACCTCTTAGTCACTCCCTTTCTGAGCTAGACAGGGGAGAGAAAATATAATGAGAGGCTCATGGGTTAAGATAAGGACATTTCTCCTGCCTGTCAGGATCCTTCTGCATAGCAGAACAACGTTCTGATGTATCAGTCACGTGTCCCAGTCCAGTGCCATCTGCATTATACATCTCCTCCCAACCCCTAGATATGTTTTGTAAGATATTTTTTATTGATGTTGTGGATCAAGAGGTTGTCTAATTTGATGGCTTCTTGTGAAATGTATTTTCCTATTAACCTGTGTCCTAGGTGGCTGCATTTAGTGCATTAATTAATCCCTAAGCAGATCTCACAGCATATTGATTATCCTGTGTTATTAGAAGCAAAGTGCTCCAACTTGAAGGCCTAGCTGCCTCCTTGTTCATTTGTTAACCTAGCTATTGTTTATATACCCAGTTGTTGTCTAAGCTTAAAATATTGCCCAAGACAAAATATGAACTTGGCTCTAGCTGAAGACAGAATGCAAAGAATCCTTGCTCATTTCCATTACTTCAGTGCATAAAAAACAAAGACAGAGATTCATGTATGAGAAATTACCATCTGTGATAGACTTGGATATTAGTCCCCGTGAATTTTGATAATCTTGTTTTTCTGTTCTTTGAAGGTAGTGGTGGTTGAGGGTGTTGTTTCTGTTTCTGGCTTGTTCTCTTGGTACTGTATATAAAATGTTCTAGTGACTAAACAGAAAGTAAGAAAATACTATATTGTGTTTTATAAACTTGTGATAAATACAGAACTTTTTTTTTATGTAGCTGTTTTTTGGAAGTTAATTGTTATTCTTTTAAAATACACACTTCTAATTTTGTATAATGTCACGTTGATATGTAATTATTCTGTTTTGAATTCCAGCTTCTTGCCTGCCTCTCGTCCCCCTGCCCCCATTCAGTGCTTTGTTGTTTTAGGCTGGTTTTCTTCTCTTTACTCCCTTGTTTTTTTGCTTTGTTTGGGTAGAGCATGTGGGATAAAAGAACATGCTTGTATTGCCCAATCTAATTTTCATCTCCCTTTCTCTACTTTCACTGTATGTCATTAATTATTTCTTTTTATTGAATTACTTCTGTTCTCTTGGGATCTTTTGCCCCAAATTGAATGTATGACAGTGGTATCTAGAAGTCCACATAATGAACCTAAATTATGTAATCTTATTACTGAATCTCACATCCTCACTTTTTTGGGTATTTTTTCCGTCATCTCATATTTTTCTGAATTGCATCATACCTAACATTGCATTGAAATAACTTCAGGATTGTGCTGCCTTCTTAAATTTTTTCCTCTCCTTTCCTTCCGAATGTAAAATTCCATTGTGCAGGAATCTAATCTGAAGTATTAGGTACGTTAAACCTCATATTTGATATTCATCCAGCCGGTGAAACTTGGGAGCGGGCAAACAGGGGCGTGGCACATTTCTGAGGGCGGGGCACAGCAGTTCGCCTGGCAGTGCAGGCAGGGCAAGCAGGCAGGGTTGCACGTATTGTCTATTGTCTATTGTGGTTCTGTTGGTTGGTTGGGGGGTTTCTGTTAGTAGTGGTCTATTCATGATCAAAACCTGTAGTAAGTAGAAGTGTGTGTAGCCAGAAAGAACACTCCAAAAAGGATGCGTCTGTACAGACCCATTCCTGTGTGGAGTGTTTGAGCTTATCAGTGGTATCAGGGAGCAATGCAGATGAAGCCTGCCTGCGGTGAACAGATGAATGATCTCCTTTTGCTGGTGGCCAGACTTAGGAGGAAGTTGGAAGACTAAGGAGTATTAAGGAAAATGAAAGGGAAATAGCTTGGCGGAGCTCTGCCCTCCCATCCTTGAGGGAGGCCCACCAGGAGTTAAGAGGATTTCCAAACCTCCAGGCAGTAGGAGGGCATTTGATCGACAAAGGGGAGTGGAAATGGGTCCCTGTTTAGGGAGGCCATAATAAAATTTCCTCCTGACCCTCATCCCCTAGCCAGGTGCCACTTCAGAATAGGTACAAGACCCTGGATTTAGAGAGTCAGCCAGATGATTTAGAACAAAATCATCTGCCCAGTGAGCTCCCAATTACGATTCATCTGTAAGATGGATCATCAAAAAGAAAAGAAGGGTAGTCATGGTGGGTGACTCCCTTCTGAGGGGAACAGAGGGCCCCATGTCATCAGGACCCATTCCACAGGTAGGTGTGCTGCCTTCCTGGGGCCCAGGTAAGGGACATTACTGACAGACTTTCTGGGCAGATTCAGCCCACTGATTATTAGCCACTGCTGATAGTCTAGGCTGGCAGTGATGAGAATGGAAAGATGAGTGTCAGGGCAATTAAAAGTGACTTTAGGGCACTGGGTGAGTGGTTGATAGGGTAGGGACATAGGTAGTCTTTTTCTCAGTCCCTTTGGTAGCTGAGAAAAACAGCAGAAGGAATAGGAGAGCTCACATTATTAACAAATGGCTCAAGGATTGGTGTCATCAGCAGAATTTCATGTTCTTTGATCATGGGGCAACATTTAACAGCACCTGGCCTGCTAGAACTGTTGCTTTCTGTTGAGGACAGAAGGATTAGCTTATGAACTGGTGGAACTCAGTGAGAGGGCTTTAAACTAGGTTTGAAGGGGGAAGGGGACACAGTCGGGCTGTCTGAAAGCATGCCCAAGGGTAGTAAGACTTAGGGAGTGAAGACTTGGGTAGTAAGAGTTGGGGTGAAATCAGTAGCCCAGCTGAGGTACATGTACACCACTGCACACAGTATGGGTAATAAACAAGAGGAGCTGGAGGCCATGGTGCAGCAGCAGAGCTGTGATGTAGTTGCTATCACAGAAACATGGTGGGATGACTCACACAGCTGTAGTCCTGCACTGGATGACTAAAAGCTCTTCAGAAGAGATAGGAAAGGGAGAAGAGGTGGAGGGGTAGCCCTTTATATTAGGGAGATTTTTGATGCCAAAGGTATTGAAACTAATGATGATTAAATAGGAGTTAAATGCCTGTGGGTGAGAATTAAGGGCAAGGCTAACAAGTCTGGCATCCTACTGTGATGAACTTAAAATGGTGACTTCTGTAAGGGATAATAAAAAATGTTTCTTCAAGTATATTAACAGTGAAAGGAATGATAAGACCAACTTTTGTTCTCTATTGATAAGGGAGGGAACTCAGTAACTACAGATGAGGAGAAGTGCAGAGGTGCTTAACTCCTTCTTTGCCTTAGTCTTTAGTGGGAACATGGTTTGTCCTCAGCATAACTGTCCTCCTGGATTGGCACATGGTGTTAGGGAGCAGAATGGTCCCCATGTTAGTGCAGAGAAAGCAGTCAGAGAACTGCTGAGATGCTTGCATAACCATAAATCTATGAGACCATCCATCCCAGGTTGGTGAGGGAGCTGGCAGATGAGCTTGCAAAGCCACTCTCCATCATTTACCAGCAGTCCTGCCTCACTGGTGAGGTTTCAGGTGACTAGGAGCTGGCCAATGTGACACCCATCTGTAAAAAAGGTGGGAAAGAGTATATTAGTAATTATAGGTCAGTTAGCCTGACCTCAGTACTGTTATGAAACAGTTTCTACTAAGTGGCATCATGCAGAATTTACAGGATAGCCAGGGTATCAGACCCAGCCTGCACGGGTTTAGGAGGGGTAGGTCATGTTTGACCAATCTGGTCTGCTTTTATGACCAGCTGGCCTGCCTGATGAATGCAGGAAGGGCTGTGGATATTGTCTATTTGGACTTCAGCAAGGTCTTTGATACTGTTTCCCACAGCATACTCCTGGAAAAGCTGGCAGCCTGCAGCTTGGACAGGAGCACTCTTTGCTGGGTTGAGAACTGGCTGGATGGCCGAGCCCAGAGAGTGGTGGTGAACGGTGCTGCATCCAGTGGTGGCTGTTCTGTTCTTTATTTTTATTGATAATAGGGATGAGGGCATTGAGTCTTTCATTAGTAAATTTGCAGATGACACTAAGCTGGGAGTGTGTGTTGATCTGTTGGAAGTAGGAGTTCTCTGCAGAGAGACTGGGAATGGTTGGGTGGATGGGCAGAGTCCAATGGAATGAGGCTTAACAAGTCCAAGTGCTGAGTCCTGCATTTTGGCCACAGTAACCCCCTGCAGCGTTAGAGGCTGGGGATGGTGTGGCTGGACAGTGCCCAGGCAGAGTGGTACTGATCAACAGCCGACTGAACATGAGCCAGCAGTGTGCCCTGTGGCCAAGAAGGCTGATGGCCCCTGGCCTGGATCAGGAACAGTGTGGCCAGCAGGAGCAGGGAGGTCATTCTGTCCCTGTGCTGGGCACTGATGAGGCCGCATCCGGAGTGCTGTGTCCAGAACTGGCCCCTCAGTTCAGGGAGGACGTTGAGACGCTTGAGCACATCCAGAGGAGGCAACGAGGCTGGTGAGGGGCTTGGAACAAACGCTGTGAGGAGCGGCTGAGGGAGCTGGGGGTGTTCAGCCTGGAGAGGAGGAGACTCAGAGGTGACCTTATCACTCTCTACAACTTCCTGAAAGGTGGTTGTGGTCAGGTGGGGCTGGTCTCTTCCACCAGGCAACATTTGAGAGAATCAGAGGATACAGTCTTAACCTGTGCTAGGGGAGATATAGGTGGATGTCAAGAAGAAGTTTTTGAAAGAATAATGAAGTATTGGAATGCTTTGCCTGGGGAGGTGGAGTCACCATCCCTGGATGTATTTTAAAAAAGACTGGATGTGGCACTTGGTGCCATGGTATAGTTGAGGTGTTAGGTTATGGGTTGGTCTTGATGATCTTGGACGTCTCTTCCAACCTAGTTATACTGTGATACTGTGAAAAGCACTTGGGGATGAATTGGGCCTTTTTAAGGAGAATATACAGTTGTGTATTTATTTCACTGGAGCTTAATTGCTTTGGTTTTTTTAGACTATTCCAAATTATTGCTTTACCTCCACCTCCCGTGGTCAGCCTCAAATTGTCACATATTCTCTTAACATTAAGATCTGTTCTGGTGATTTTTGCTATTTGATATTTGCTACTTGTAGTGAGAATTGAAAGCTGCTGTAAATAAACCCTTGTATTTCAGATGAGGAAGGACTGTGGGTCTGGTTTCTTAGTTCTTTCCTTTCATTTCTTTTATGTTAAATAAATCTCCTTTATTAAGCTGTATACCATGTAGATGTTTGTAACAGATTTGGTGTAAAAGATCTCATACATATTGAAGCTGGCATAAACTAAGCATTTGTTCCTATTTCTAGTTATTAGAAAATATATTTTCATATTAAAAAAAACCAAGACTATTGTAGTTCTGTGTATGTTACAACTCACTGTATTCTTCCTGTCCCAGTTTTTCAGATTTCTTGCTTGTCAAGTATATTTTCCCTATGGTATGGGAAGAAAAGACAGAATTTCGTGGGTAATACAACTAAAGAAAGTAGAACTTCTGGTCAGGTAGTTTACAAAGACACTGAACAGTTACTTTTGAGTAGTTATTCCTTAAAGAGTGGAAGTAGTGAATCCTTATGTTATTGTAGTTAACTTACATGAAGCATATCAGCATGTCACACTTCTCATTGTTTGGTTTGTTTGTTTTTAAATGATTTTTGCTCTTCATCACAGAACAGTCCTTTCTATGTGTTGCAGATTTTTATAGTTCACCAGTGAAAATTATTTAGATCACTTATTCTAATAAAGAAGTGGAGACATGAAAATTTACATTAAAAAAGGAATTAAGATGGTATCATTGCTTGCATGAGTAGTTTTGGACAGCCTCGGCATGTTTTTAGCAAGCTGAAAATTAATATGTGTTTGTTTTCAGTTGTTTGTGACTAAATCTTTTTTGCCATCCTTCAGTGAATAAAATTTGCAAGTTTAATGTTGATTACCATAATCAGATTTTTAAATCTTGCGAATAGTCCAAGGCAAATCTAGTGTAGCTATTTAACAACAGGCACTGACTGTTTAGCCAGTATGGCTGCTTAGTTTATGCTTAAGCACTCTTGATTTATAAGAAGCCTTTTTGGTACATGTGCCTTGAAATGGGATTAATTTTTTCTTTTCTTTAAATACATGGATTTTCACTGTTTTTATGTTAGAATCTTCATTTTCTATTTCAACCATATGAAAGTATTTTGACTATTTCTTTCAGGGGCTGGAAAATATTTTAATTTGGGTGGGTTTTTTTCTTACTAGTATTTATACTAATCTACAATACTCTATTTAGTATATTCTATTTATACTAATTTAGAAGAATTTCTACTGTACTGTTGTAATGTACTCTGGTACTGTTAAAAGATTATGACTGGAAACTTTCCATCTGCCAAAACTGGAATTCTCAAAAAGAAAAAGAATACTAATATATATGTCTTCAGTAAGACATGGTGTAATTTTCTAGCATAATTAATACAGAATACTAAAATTTTGGAATTAAATACTGTGTATAAAGAAACGGGGAGGTAAGCACAGTTGAATTTAAACAGGGAAGAGACTAAAGGTTTATGCTGGCATCCCCTCAGTGTATGAAAGGACAGAAAACTACTCAAGTATTATAAAGCAGTCTGATGTCAACAGATCTGGTTACTGTATTTCCAAAAATAATTTTTAAGTATCTCTTTCCTGCAATGGATATAAAAAGTAGCTAAAGCACATAAGACATACTTATTAATGACATAATGGTTTATTACAAGTTGAATTAAAAGCAATATTCTCCCAGTCTGCAATATATACAGAAACATTTGGTGGTAGTTAATAAAATTTACAAACTGTGATTCTTGCTGTATCAAATTGGTACCATTTTTTACCCTGCTTGTAGAACACATTATACTAGTGTTTGCATATGTGAAATATTCCATACTTTCCATTTTACATATTGAGGAAGTTTTTATATTTCTTCCCATCATGCAAAATATGTTTGAGAATACATTTTGTGTATCAAAATGAAATGTGGCTGACATGGCCCACCAGAGCCCGGGCTAGCCATGCCAGGTGTGGGGAATTGCCCCAGGGTAAGATTTCCTGGAGGCAGAACCTTTACAGCTAGTTGCTCGTCAGTGTGCTCAGGGTTTGGGGTTGGGCAAAGGAGACTCTCCGCTTCTGAGGTTCCAAATGGTTTATTACAGTTGGAGGGTTTAGGGGCAAAGAGCCCTGAGCACTGCTGAGCTCAGGATTAAATATGGGGGCTAATTAGGGGATGGAAACAAACAGTTGACCAGTGAGGGATCCTTGGGGAGGAATGGAAGGCAGGGTCTTACAGGGTTACAACCGATGAGGGAAGCAGGGGGAGGAGAAAGGGTCACATGGGCCAATGGGGCATCGAGTAACAGGGGGTTTCCAAAGGAGTGGAACTACTAGGGATTGGCCCAGGGTAGGATTGACAAGGAAGGTACTGGAACAAGGGGTGGGGGTTACAATGATGACAAGGAAGGTACTGGAACAAGGGGTGCGGTTACAGTGATGGACAAGAAAGGTACTGGAACAAGGGGTGGGGTTACAATGATGGACAAGGAAGGTACTGGAACAAGGGGTGGGGTTACAATGATGGACAAGGAAGGTACTGGAACAAGGGGTGGGGTTACAATGATGGACAAGGAAGGTACTGGAACAAGGGGTGGGGTTTACAATGATAGACAAGGAAGGTACTGGAACAAGGGGGTGGGGTTACAGTGATGGACAAGGAAGGTATTGGAACAAGGGGTGGGGTTACAGTGATGGACAAGGAAGGCACTGGAACAAGGGGGTGGGGTTACAATGATGACAAGGAAGGGACTGGAACAAGGGGTGGGGTTACAATGATGACAAGGAAGGTACTGGAATAAGGGGTGGGGCTACAGTGATGGACAAGGAAGGCACTGGAACAAGGGGTGGGGTTACAATGATGACAAGGAAGGGACTGGAACAAGGGGTGGGGTTACAATGATGACAAGGAAGGTACTGGAATAAGGGGTGGGCCTACAGTGATGGATGAGGGGCGGGGAATGCCAAACAAGGTAGTTTCAGGGGTGGATACAACTTGGAGACAAACCAACTGGGAAAACATAGGGGTACATAGGAACAAACTAATATAACAATAAACTGAATACAATAAATGTGCCGCAACATGTGTCTCTTTCTGGTCGTGTATGCAGGGAAGGGAAAGGAAAGAAAAGGGGGAATCAACAGAATAATCTTTACTGGGTTGGGCTAAAGCTCATGGAAGAACTTACTAATATATTAAATGCCTCAACGGTGATTTGCTGAGAACTAATGTTCTAATGTATTAGTCATCCTTACGCTCCTTCTATTTTTGCAGATTCTGAAGGATGACTACTGCTGGTTTCTGTGATGCCACTTGAAGTCTCCCGTGCTGTGGATTGATAAGTAATGCGCAGGTTTAGCTGCACAACCTAGGAAGAAAGCATCAGGAGTGCTAGTCCTTTTCAGTTCCTTAAGTAGATAGCAGTACAGTGCCATCTGTCTGCAAGGGAAGATTCTTCAATAGCTTTTTACAGCAAATAAAAAAGACAACATAGTATCATCCACCTTCCTGATTTACAGTGCATTGCTTTCCAAGACAGATGGTCTGTCAGAAGCTGGAGGATGCCCGCAGAGCACATAATAATGAAGTAGTGAAATGATACTGCTGCTGCTGCCACTTGATTGTCAGGATCACAGCTGATAGAACTGCACTGCCCTTTTTCTACTTGCTTAATCAGGCCAGAAATAGCAGGGTGGACATGGCTGGCTTCATTAGCAACCTGCTAATACTACTTCTTCTGCTTCAAGACATCTGTTTGGGTTTCAGAAGCCCACTTTCAGTCTTCAAGAGGTGAGTTATGCAAGAAAATACTATGTATTGAATGCATGCAGTCACAATATTACAAAAGTATGAAAAAGCATGTCTTAGATTAAAACGTGTTATGGTATTTGTTGAATTTTGATTATTGCTCTGAATTTTCTTTCTGCACTTTTGAAATGGCCGTGTTGTCATACTGAAGACAGAAATTCATGTTTTATCCATAGTGTTGCTCAATAAAGGTGATACGTAGGTAGAAGGATAAAATAGAAATCAATATACCTTTTTTAGTTAACACTAGTTAACACTACAGCTGTATTTGATGCTACACAGGGAGTAAATATATTTCAGAGGCTGGAGTTAGTTTGCAGGATAAGATGATGTTTTAACAAGAAAATATCAACTAAGCTGAACAGTCCTGAGAAATTTAAGGGTTGTTTGAATTCAGAATTGCATAGGTAAACTTA
Source organism: Luscinia megarhynchos (assembly GCA_034336665.1). Classification (NCBI taxonomy): domain Eukaryota; kingdom Metazoa; phylum Chordata; class Aves; order Passeriformes; family Muscicapidae; genus Luscinia; species Luscinia megarhynchos. The sequence goes on from CM067592.1 coordinate 60,945,570, forward strand.
AATGTAGTGCGGACAAGAGAAGCAGCCTCTTAGCTCCTGAAGAAAGGATTGTACTATTATTGAGGTTGGGTACCATGTTGCTTATGTATACATGAATATACGTAGCCAAAACTTGTATCAGTGTTGCATCAATGTTTCTTATGTCTTACCTTTCAGTTCTTGATCGTGATCTACATTTTTCTTACAATTCGTTTATGTGTTGCATTCAATACAGAATTTGATATTTGATGTTGCCAAGTTTACTGTTTTACTTCGTTACTTGTAGTAGCATAGAAGTTGCTATAAATGCCAAAATTCAAATAGTGTTTGAATTAAAAGTTGCCCCTTTGTATGTAATTAAATCTGTATAGAATTACAAGCCATAGTCTCAAACACCGCCTCCCCCCCCAAAACTGTTGAGAATTATTAATAGTACTTTACAAAATGTAATGAACTATTTCTCTATCTGTACATCCATCTGCCTCAGACAATTACCAGGATGAGATAATAGGTTACATTTTCAGCTAACATCTTTTAAGCTAGTCATCTGATTTCTCAGATGAGGAACTATTTAAGTAAGTACTACTAAGTACTTACTGAAGTAACTGAACATAACTAAGATGTTTTCCTCAGCTCATGATGGAGTGAAATTTTCAGATCACTCCTGGAAATACTCAGCATTGTCTAGTTCATTACTAGTTCTGTAAGGACACTTCTTTTAAGAAAGACATAACAAAAATCAATAGTAAAAAAAAAAAAAAAATCTTTCTTCATTCTTCTTAAGATATAAAGATACCAGCAGATCTCGTTCCACTGAATGCCTTGGAAGAGACCAGCCGGTGATTTCCTTGGGTCTGTCAGATTTTGCACTCGACATCCGCATGCCTGCAGTGACACCTAAGCAGGTGAGACAATTGCAATTTTTGCCACTTCCTCTTCTTTCAATAAGTTAGGAAAACCAAGCCTTCCCTACAATATCAATCACTCAAACAAAATGAAAAGAAAACCAGGGTGAGTTTTATAGATACTATGTACTTTTCAGAGAAAAGTAAGCAAAAAAAAGGTAGCCTCAAATGAGAGAAAAATCTTTTCATTGAATTAATTTTATTTGTAAAATGTTGGTGTCATAAACTGAATTATTGAAGTTTTATAATGTGAAAAATTTCTAGCTATGCTAGTAAGACATGGAGTTGCAGTTTACACCATATCTTGGAAAATGAATCATCAGTGAATCTAATTACATTAATCTGTATGTTGCTGCTACTTCAGCAAGCTGAGAGAAAACAATGAAAAAGCACTTTAAAAGGGATAGTACTTCTGACCCACTATTTTTAACTCTCAAAATGCTCCATGAAAGCTACTACAAACAAGTTATGGTTTTATACTCTTTAAGGTATGAAGCGTATTGTATTCTATTGATCCAAATGAGTAAAAGTGAAGGCAGTTAAGATTTTTGAATTTAGCATTTGCATTTTTCAGATTCACATAAAAATGTTGAGATTCCACTGTCATTTTCACATCTAATTTCATTAAGCAAGATAAAGAATGTGTTGTTTTTTTCTTTTTGCAGTAAGCTATTGCAGAGAATTGTATATATCATTAAGAGGTCTACATCTCTTTTAGAGGGCTGCAGATGCTTGAAAAGAGCAGTATGTTATACTGCAGTAGTTGATGACTTGCTGCAGATAGCACTTTTTAAAAGACTGAAGGGAAAATGAAGTTTTCAAGTTATTGGGGAAAAACTCCTCTGGAATATGTAATTTAAAGTGAGAGGTGTTATTTCATCAAGTGCAGAACAGAAATATGGTTTCTACTAGATCTTCTTTGCAGCAAAATATTAAACTTCTTCATCAGAAAGAGTGGAAAGTACTCTCAGTTCATCCAGATGCACACTTGTAATTATATGTTACTGATTTTACCTGAGGAGCCATCAGTTGAACAGCTAGGAAACAGATATGAAGAGATCAGTCAGTTCAGATTCCTATTAAAAAACCCTTCTCTTTGTGTGTTGTCTTGTCAAGGCTGGGGGAAAGGCTACCAAAAACCCTGCATTTTTAAAATGAGTTATTGGGCATTTTGAAGGGGTAGGAAGGCCAGGATATGTCTTTCAGTTCAGAACTGCAGTTGTTCTATGGGTGCATGAATGTCGATCAACCCCTTACATGACTTGAAAGTGCTCTACTTATATATGAGTTGTGCATTCTTTTGGCACAGGTACTATGCATGAACATTCATTGGAAATCGTTTAATTTCTACTGCAGTGTGAAGCATTGCTGCTGTTGGCTTTCAAAGTTTGAATATAAGGTCCTAAATTAGGTTGTGCTTTAAAAAGAAACTCTTCTGAACGCAGGTTAAATAGAAAACACAGAATATTTCCTTTTCTATTTCTAGAAGGCTTTAGTACATTAACTGTGTAAATGCATATAACTGCAGTACACAAAGGCATTCACATCAATTGTATCAATTAACATTCATACTTCCCATTTCTGGCAAAAACACAAAAAATGGTTTATTGTCTGTGCAAATCACTGCTCTGTGTAATCACATATTGTTATCACCATTGTACTTTCCTTCTCAGTTGCATTTACTTTTTCACACCTGTCCACAGAGTCTTAATTTAATTTAAGTTTGAAGTTATTCACAGCAGGATTTTTAACTTCATCTGTTTAGATGTCCTTATAAAAGGGAAGGCTTGTCCGATTTTGAGTTCATGGGTGTAGTGAAATTCCAGTAGGTGATACCTTTCCTTTCCTAAACAGCCTTAGATGTTTGAAAGAAAACATTTAAGGAAAAAGAGGTTTAAAGTAGTTAATAGTGTACCTATCAACCTAATAGCCACATTGATAACCTTACAGCCTGATCTCTGTTACATATTATGCACATTCATTGTGGCAATGAATTTATTTTTTATAGTAGTAAACCAGGTAACATACATCATATTTACCCAAATATCTCGTAAATTATGTAATGTTTTCTTCTAGATAGTCCTATTGTATATATTAATTTGTTTAGTATTCCCACATTCATCTTCAGAAAGTGTAGGGAATTTTGATGTTTTATTTCTATTTTTTTAAATTTTAAATTTTCCCAATTTAAAGGTAATCTCTGTTCTCTTTTAACAGTCTGATACCTACCTCTGCATGTCAGTACCCCTGCCAGTGGATGATGAAGCCTATGTAGGTGAGTATTGGCTAACTGAAAGAACTTAAGCTAGCAATTTTGAAGAATCTCAACATTTTCTTTTTTTCCCTTTGACTCATATTAACTTAATCTTTGAATATCAGAGTTTCCAAAATGCATTTGTCATGTCTAATGCAGAAACAAACTAGAGGGAGCTACTTAGAGTCAAGATAAAACTGTATCTGAGGAGATTTATGAGTAATAGCAGTTAAGGAGCTGCACGCAGATGCCTCTGGCAGTCAGTGCCAAACAGTCCATTTGTAAAGGATTGGCTTTCTGTCTCTGGCTGGATACTTAATTCTCCACTCCTGAGCAGACTGTTTATTTACCTCCTGGTACAGGCTGTAAATCCTTTGCACTTACAGTCAGTGTTGGCTGCTGAAAGATTTTACTTGGAGGAGAAACCTAACCCTCCCCCTATTTTGGTTTTTTTTTTTAATGGCGTGGCATAAATAAAATGGCAGACAAGCAGAAGAAAATACTGTAATGCATTAAAAATGCTGTCATCATATAGATCAGCAGAACACCATCAGAAAATCTTTTAAGTAGTTAAAATTGTATTGTGCCTTGCCATGAACATACAGTTGTTCAGATAGAGAGAAGGCTCATTGGTTGAGCTGAAGATAGTTTTGCCTTCAGAACATGCTATAGACTGTATAAAAGGAAACAATATATTCCTTCCTTTATGCTTTTGTTGTATTTTAGGATACCTGCACTTAATAAAAGTATGGTGGGAATCCCATGTAGTTTTTCATGTTTTATGAGATTGCATGTGAATTTTCTTGTGGAAAACCTTCAGAGGATAGAATATTGTGTTTTGATTTTCATGTTGTATTACAGGTACTAAGATAAATTATTAAATTTTTTTTAGTGCTTTCTCTATATATATGTTTTGTAAAGAGGTGAGAATCTGACCTCGCATTTTGGTTGTGAGTATGACTCCAGAAAGAAAAATTAACATAAGAGGAGAGGAGTGAGTGTTCATTCTCAAATAAGCTATGCTTACTGTGCTGTGTGTAGAATAGACTCTTCTGCTTTTGTTAGAAAGGCAATTCTTAAAAAGGCAATACTACTAGCTTCCTCCTTAAACAGCTTTTATTTATTGTTTCACTGAGTTGAAAAATTCCGTAGTTTATTCCTTATTAGGTTGCTTCACATCTAGCTTTGTTGTTTGTGTTAAAGGAACATAAACTTCTTTTAATGGTGTGTGTATGCTTAAAAGGATCTACTGAAAGAATTTGCTTAAGTTGTGCAAAGTTTTAGTGCCAGTCATGCAATGCAACCCATTTTATTTTTTTCTGTAGATTTAATAATGTGTATGTCCTGATTTTTATAGTATTTGGTCACCTTTCCAGTGATCACTGTTCCTGAGTACCTGTCATTACAAAGCAGAGTAAGGTCTCTGGACAGAGAAACCATTCTAGTTGTTGTTTAGAACTTTAAAGAGTAAAAGGAAACCAGCTTGTGTGAACATTAAGTGTTCCCATGATAGCATTCCTTACAAACTCATATTTTTCTATGCTTTTTCCTCTTTTGTCACTTCCACACAAAATGAATAGGCGTACGGTCAGTCTGAAGCTCGTGATAATTTCCATTTTGCTTCAGTAAAATCACTGGAAAGTTCCTCATGGAAAAAGGCTCAGATTGGAGTCTTCATAATCAACAGAAGTTACCTGATCATTAGAAAGAGTAGACTCAATCACGTCCAGCTGCAGAGAGTAGAAAGAATGTAGAATGACCTACCTTATAAAATATCTAAATACAAAATTAAATCTTTTCATGAAAGATGTTTTTACAATAGGCATCATCACCTAAGAAATTAGCTGCTTGCTGACGTGTTTCCTTTGCTACTTTGAATAATGCTAAGTGTTGTGAGTCTATTAACTTGCATACATGTATTTTGTGTTGCTTAAATAAGAACAGAAGATTGACACACAGACAATGTTTATTCTTTTTGAAAAAGATAGAGTCTACATTTTTATGGTTTAAGTGGAATCTGCCTTCATTGCCTTGCCAATAAATGGTATAATTAACTTTCCATAAAAAATACTGTTTTGCTTTGTGACAAAAGCAAAGGAAAACTAGCATATGAACTGTCACTGGGTTGCTGTTTAGTGATGTATTGAGAAAACTGTGTGTGTTCTGAAGAGCTTCAACATGAGGATGTGTGAATACACATAATTGAAACAATAAACTGGATTCCTGAGACAGTTTGATGGTAAAGCTACATGTTCTGCCTTCAGTTCAATTTATTTGCTAAGTAAATGTCTTGTGCTTTGTTTCCTTTTATGGTTCAAAAGGACATTTTTATGACCAAGTATCTTTACAGTTTCATTAATACTTGATAATTCATTCATTTTTTTAACTTTGCTTTCTTATTCTTACCCTTGTTTCTTCCTTCCTCCAAGACATTGTGGAAGAGGAGGCTCTATTGTGAAACTTGCAGCAGGATACTTTTGTTGCATATTGATGAAATATAAGAGCCTTGGAAGAGAGAGCTTCTTTTTTAGTGTTGTATGTGGGTAGTACTACATTTGTTAATATGTAGAAAATTTTTGTAACAATTTTTCAATATTTTTATTAAATTTGTATTTAAGGACTTTGAACTCAGACTTCAAATTTGCTGTGTCCCTGAAGAAAATCAGTAAACATTCATGCTTGCACAGGGACAGTGGATATAACTTTGTACTTCAAAACTGGAGGGATGCTGTACTAGAATTCACAGACTTACTCAGTCAGTTCTCAGACATTACCAGAGGAAGGAGTCAATCACACTTACTTAGTGAAATGTTCCCAGATGGAAGGAGAATTAGAGCAGGTTTTGCCCTATGGATCTCTTTCAGGCATGCATCTATGTATTTTTGTTGATACTGTTTTCTGTATTATGTTCTTTAGTGGATGGTCAGATTCTAAAGGCTGAAATTTCTGTTTGAATTCTTGATAAATTTCTTTGAAGTTAATTCTGTGATAGAGAGGACAGTAAAAAATCTATCAACTTTATTTAATTTAATTGTTGTTTGTAAAGATGAACTTCCCAGAAGTTAGTTTTTTAGGTACATAGCTTAAGTACACACTGGTAAGGTTAAACTGATGTCATGTTGTGTTCATTCCTGTTTCTCTTTGAGTTTGTCGTTCTAAGAAGTACTTGATCAAGAAATTAGGTCAGATTTCAATTTAGTATATATACAAAAACTGCTGCTTTTATTTTAGTAATCATTTGTATCACTTCTCTATGCATTAAAAAATGAACTCTTGAATAATCTGTTCATTACTCTAAAATGTAGAAGTTTTTAACTAGGAAAATAGGACTGCTGTTTGATACTTCTTAAATGACAGTACCCAGCACAGGAAGTGCTGGAATGTTACAAGTCCAGAGCAGCGACACAAAGAGGATCAGAAAGATGGAGCACCTCTGCCCTGGGGAAAGGCTGAGACAACTGAGGTTGTCCCGACTTCTGCGTCACCTAATTGTGGCCTTCATCCCACAGGAAAGCTGGAGAGAGATTTTTTAAAAGAGCGTGGAGTGATAAGAGAAGGGGAAAAGGAAAGACAGTAGGTTCAGGTGTCGGCCAATAAAGGCAGAAGCTCCTCTTTGAAATAGAGAATTTAATTCCACTCCCTCCAAGTATTATAATTGTTTGAATCAAGGACTCTGAGGCAGAGATAAGGGGGTAGGAGTAACAGCTCTTTTACTAATATATCTAACTGTACAAGCAGAAACAACAGCAGTTGTTAAAATTACCAACGAAACAGAGCAGATAACTCAGTTCCAGTCCTTTCTTTAGGCGCAGGCACACTCTCTGCGCTCAGCCCTGGTGGTGAAGACGGGGCAGGGCCCACACAGCTGCGGAGAGCAGGCGGGAGCGGAGCTGGGGAAGCAGGGGGTGGGAGCCTCAGTGTCCGCGCTGTGTTTCAGCTGGGAGCAGGCTGGGAGCAGGCTCCTCGCTCACCATTAGTGTTCAGGTGATTAGCTGTGTCCGCAGAGGCAGGAGGCTGGAGCGGGGAGATGCAGGGGCGGTTGGTCGCAGAGCGCCTGGCTTCCCTCTGTTGCGGCTGCGTGTGCTGCAGATGGGAGTCCTCCTCCTCCTCCTCCGAGCTCGCTGGAAGCAGTCCCCACCTCTGGAAGGCAGCTCCCATCGACCCCTTTGTTTAGAGTTGTCAAAAGATCCTGGGTGTAACCCGGCAGGCTCCGTTAGCATGATAAAAAATTCCTTAAACTGGGACAAAATCCCCAACCGCCAGACAGACATTTGAGAGTTGAACATTCACATCTAAGCTTCTAATAAAGAGAAGTATTTGGGCAATGAGATTGTGCTGACTTTGAACAAATCTTGTTTTTCATTCCAAAGGATTTGATACTGAGACTCAATCATAGCCTCTTCTTGGAACTGTTGTCCCAAGAAAGATGCAGGAAAGATGTAAGCCAGGTAGAATACTGGAAAAAGATACCATTTAACGCGTAAGATTAGGTTGCTCTTCTTTGTAATTTATTACTTGTTTGTATTTTTTATGAAATACAAAAGAAGTAGAAGAGTATTATTAAATCAGAAGTGCATATTTCAAAGGTAGGCTGGTGACAGTAAAACTTTGTGGTTTGGGATTCACTGATATATAACTAAGTATCATATTTAACTTTTGTGGCAGATACCGTGGTCTGGATTGGGAACTTGGAGTTTCTTCTTCTTAAGAAATAAATGAGGTGTCGTGTTTTAGCTTAGAAGGAAGGCTATTGAATGAAAATTCAAGGAATGTGTGTAAGTGGAAGGCAGAAGTCAAATAAATGGCTGGGGATGTACTTGCCTTATTTGTAGTAGTACAGGGAATAATGGCATGGGTTGGCCTTGGTTATGTATGGTGAGATTATGGATAGCTTACTTGGTTTACTCTGGTTTTTTTCAGTTGACTTTAAGCCTCATGCCAGCATGGACACAGTCCATCACATGTTACTCTTTGGATGTAATGAACCTTCCTCTACTGAAAGTTACTGGTAAGAGTTGCAACTTGCTTTTGTTATTAACCAACTCTTTTTCAGTGTTAATTGCTTAAACCTCTTCCAGTGTCAGAATCTCTTGGAAAAGTAGGAAAGTTTGAAATGAAGAGGAAATGTGCAACAATCTAATCTTTCCACACTTAAAGTGTTTTGGTTTTGTTTTTTTTTTTTAACTAACTCTGTATTCTTCATGGCTAATAGACTGTCTTCAAGGAGGAGGCAGAAGCTACAGTAAAGAGAGTGTCATTGAATACCAAGAAATCTAATATTCAGCCTTTAGTTGGCTACTTTTCTCTGTATAAAGCTGTGTAGCAGGTGTTCAGAATGAAACTGAATGAAGGATAAACTGAAGAAAATTATGAAATGGTTGGTAGTTGACTTGCCCTTCAAAATAGCTAAGCAGTAAGAGCAGAGGGAAACACTCAATGCCAGTAAAATACATGTGTGAAGGCAAAGTGAAGAGAATGTGAAGGTGGATGGAAATTGTCTGTCCAGTAATTTTGCAAATTTTCTGTAGGTTTTCATGAGAGACATGAGGCATTTTTGCTGATGCTGCGGAGGGCATATGAATTATTCTGAACTGTAAAGCAATTTTAATATAGGTGTTCTGATAAAGTTATGTAATCATAATTTACTTTTTAAGTATTTACCAAAAAGGTAGCTAGACCTGGAATTTAGAACTAACAGAATAGTATAATATATTTTCAGGAAAAATACCCCAAAACATTTTGAATGCCTATTTTGGGGAAATGATTTGATTAGTATTTTAAACATACACAAGAGATTTTCCTCAAAAGTCTTATCTCCTGTTTATCTAATAACCAATAGTTATAATATTGAAAATGTTGTAATCTTGCACAGTTGTGCAAGAAAAGCAGATGCTTAAGAAGTTCAGACCAAAGTAAAACTGAAAGTACAGAATTTCTATGATTTTCTTCTCCCAGCGCATAGCTTTTTCTGTGTTTTTTATTGTATCTCATATGACAGAATATACTTGAATACTTTAATGTGAACAATACCCCAACATAAAACTTTTCCATTCTGGCCTTTGAAAAACAGGTGAGCGTTCTATTTAAAGCTGAGTAGATTGTACTTGGAGCTTGTGCTGTTCTCATATTTCTGGAAGTAGTTTTAGTAGAGTCTTGGAATAATGTGTACATGAGAAAATTAAGTTTTTACAGATTGATAAGGAGCTTGTGTTGAGATGAAGTTGAGACAATGCCTGAGTAACATCTAACTCATGTTCTGAGTTTGTAGAAGAGATGGATGCAAAGCCAAAAAACAAAGTTCTTAGAAACTGAATCAGGCTGACATCCCTGTTTTGAGTCTAGAGTTCAGGTAGTTTTAGCTCCCTGGCTGTACCTTCACTCTCCCAGCAGAAGAGAGGCTCTCACCAGTGGCAGCCTGTGCAGTGTGGCAGCTAATGCTGCTTTTGTTCTTGTTTGCTGTTCTTAACACCTACCTGTCAAACAACAAGATGCATATTGTGGTGGATTGAGCTTGGCTGGACACCTGATTCCCACCAAGTTGCTCTATCCCTCCACTCCTCAGGATGGAAAAAAAACTTGTCAAAATAAAGGCATTTTAATAAGGCAAAAGCAAATGTTGTGCACAAGTGGAGGAAAACAAAGTATGTTATTATCTACTTTTCATCAGCATGCCACTTCCCAGGAAGCAAGACTTGAGCATAAGTAATGGTCGCTCTGGAAGACAAATGTCATAAATAACAAACATGTGCATGTGTGTATGTTTCCCCTAACCCCTTCTCCTCCTTTCTTTTACCTTTTATTGTTAGGTGGATATAATATGGTGTGAAACATTTCTTTGGTCAGTTTGGGTTGGCTGGCCTGGCTGTGGCCTCTGCTAAGATATTTCCCAAACACTGCTGTGTTGTCAACACCTTTCTAGCTACTCATGTGAACCCCAGCACTGTGAAGGTTGCTGTAGGGAGAATTAACTCCATCTTACCCAGACCAAACACATTAGTGTTGTGTTTAAATCTGCTATTTCAAATTTTTATATGCAGGCTTTGATTATGTCTTGCTATTTTTTATGTGTAATTTCCGAGATTTGCTTTGCTTTCTCAAAATTAAAGCTCTTACATTCACTGTCTCATCATTTCACATCCGTGTTTTTGCAGCAGCTTGCAGCTTTTTATCTTGCTCTTCCCGCACTTATTTGCAAGGCTAGAAAGATGATCATGTGTTTTCTACAAAAGATAGACGAAAGAGTGCTAAAAGCTTCTAGCCTAATTTTATTAAAGTAATTCTGATGACTGTGTGTTACTGGCCTTCATTGTTGTTTATTTTGTTTGGTTATTTGCTGTTCCTTTAGTTACCTTAAGGCTAGCAAATAATGACTTGCTCTTCCATCTAGTAAGGAAAGAACAGTTGTTTGAGCTGTAAGATTTGTTTAGGAGGGATCCTTCCCTTACTTTTCACATGCTCAGCATTTTTACAGAGCCAGCTTTTATTCAGTTAGGTATGTCACATAGATTTTTTTCTTTCTTCTAGTTTTCTTTTCAAAGTTCTGGCAATATTAGTTACATAAGGTTTTTCAAGTCAAGTTTTTTTGGTTTTTTTACCGTCATGATGTAGATTAGTTGTATTATGGAAAAATAGGTTTTTAGGAACGTTCAGAATGCAAGGTCAAAATTAGGTTTCCTGAGGTGTGAAGTTTCATTCAGGCCAGTTTTGAGTGAGGAGGAATGGGAAACATCCAGATATCTCTGTTGCTGCCCTTTTGCCATAGCAGTGCTATGCCAAAAATCTGTGATGCCCATCTAGCCTGCTGCCTTTTGTAGTGATTTGACACTATTCTTGCAAAGGTCCCTGGCCTTCCAAAAGGTTGTAAAGTTAGATGGAGCCTGCACTGGTTTCAACATTCACAATGTTGAAATGCACAGTGCAATGTGGTAGAATCTTTATCTGAACAAATACTAAAGATTGTTCTCCTTTCTTAAAATACACAGGCCTTTCCACAGGAAAAAAAAAAAGTCGTTTCCTGGGTGTTGCTCTGTTCATTAAATGGCATAGCTGTTTCTATTCCGTGATCATAATTAATCTACAAAGAGTTTAGCCACAATGACAAGTTTTGCCTGAGCTGACAAACTGTTTTGAAATTGAGGTAACCTGCCTGAACTGATTGATAAGTTCAGATCCTCTGCAGATAATCAGAATGTACTTGTATGCTTTAAAGGAATATATTGAATTATTCAGAACTTGTGAGTCTCCTGGCAAGACAAGTCTTGTGCTGTGTCAAACCTATTGCTGAAATAAACTCCTGTGAATGAGCTGATTTGTAAACATAGCCTTTATTTTGAGATCAGGCAGGGCAACTTTAAATAGTTATCTACTGCAAATAAATGTATAAGTTCAGGTCATAGATGACCCTCTGGTACTTCCTCTATCAGATAAGTTGTTTCTGTTGGCAGGAAAGAATGGGTTTGGACACCTTTGACATCAGTAGTTCAGTAGAGGTTGCAAAAGATGTCCTGACTAGTTCTGTGAAGGACTTTTATTTCACTGCATGAGGGAGAGTGGGGACAGTAGAAATAATTTTATTTTTAGGTGTAGTTTCTTATCATTGCTACTGCCCCAGAATGTTCTGCAACATTCAGGGGCTAAAAATGATGATTTGTCTTAGTCAATCACCTCAAATACCCTCTTTTAAAGTCTTGGTTAGTGTTGAGGAGTGCAGTGTAATAGAGAAAGACATAAAATAAGTTATTTGTTACCATAACCAATGCAAGTTGCTAAAGGGATAGCCAAATTCTGATGTTGCTGACACAGTGAAATGTTTTGCTTTCAGTCTAGGTAATCAGTCAAAACCCCAGTGCTATTAATAAAAACAGCTCTTGAGCTTACCCAAGACTGTGGAGAATGCCTTTGGGAGGTTCAGGAGAATTTGCAAAAAACCACAAAGACCCAATAAGCAGTCAGTAAACTCTCCCCTACCCCACTCAATCCCAAATTTTGAGTCAAAATCAGTTTTTAAAACAATACTATATAATATGCATTTATAGTCCATTTTTAAGGTATTCTGTGTCACTCATCTGGTTTTGACTCTCATTTTTTGTATGTAAAGCAGCTATGAATTTCAGTGATTTTTTGTTTATTAAATTTATACTTTTTAATAGCTCCCTGCTTTTCAATCTGTTTATTTTATTACCTCTTCTTTGCAATCTCTTCTAGTTTTTTTGGGTTTTTTTCTGAAAACTTAATGTTTCAAGCTTATCATTGATGGTGAAAGGGTTGATCATTTTTCAAACAAAATGAAAAACCAGTGTCTGCATTTCATCTTTGTCCCCTGCAGTCTTTTCCCTCCATTCTGGTAGCCTCTCAGAAGACAATGTGAAGCAGCCTGCACAGGGCTTTTTCCTAATTAATGTGTTCTTATAAATACTGTGGTATAAATGGAAGACTGTTGGGCCCAAAGTGGTAAAGCTGTGACTGTGCCTGTAGTTCCTTCTGGCATTCCTCCTAAACAATCTCTTCTGCAAATTTCCAAATCGTGCAGCTCAATACTTGAGCTAGCTCAGGTTAGATCCCTGAAGTCTCTTAGGTTTTTTGTATAGTAGCAGTGGGAAGCTGCATAATTTTCAGCTGCAACTGTATCCATCAAAACGTTTCGCTTACCTTGAAGTAAGTTTTGATTGTCCTTTGAGGTGTGGGTGTGTTTGAAGGGGAAGATGACCAAACTGTTAGTTATGAAAGTCTAGAAATACATCTTGTGAGTTTAACAGTTTAACTGCTGTGTTCCCTTTTCTCTGATACTCTTATGGTTATGCCCGGGCTTTCAGTCAGAATTAAATACAGTAGCTAGGCTGCAGTAAAGCTCTGTCACGGTGTGACTTGGGTTTGCCAATTTTAATATATTTAGTTTCCTTTAGAGATAGGATTCAGGAGCAGAGGCAAGGCGGGCTTAAAACTTAAAAGGGTATAAGAAGAAATTTATTAATAACACAAAAAGAAATCAGAATAAGATTTCTAGATTATTCCCTCCTCCCCCTTCCTTCATTCCACATTTCTTAACAACAACATCCAGAAAACACTTCAGTCAGTTATCTACTTAAATAATAATTTCAGTTCACTCTAGAGAGAAAAGTCCCTTTTTTGGTTTAGGCTTAGGGGGTGTCTTCACCTTCACGGTCTACATCTGCCTGGGCAAATATTGCAGATTATGACTCTCCTCTCATCTCCACAGTCCTTCCAGAGCTGTGCTATGGGTTATGTTACACACTTGGGGTACCACTTTTAAAGGCAAGCTGCTGAAAGACAAAATTCTCTTCATCTCTTTTTCTATTAAATGTCTCTGTCCATATTTCCAGTCCTAGAACAGAGAGCCCCATTTCCTCAAAGCAAAAAGGTCTTCTTTTCAAGCACTTAAACCTCCCCAAGTATATTTCACAGTTTAAAGGAATTTTAGTGCAGTCACAGTCCCCTTATAGCCCCACAAAAAAGGTTTTCAGCTACTCATCTGTTGCATCTTTTCAATCTCTTCCCATCAGGAACTTTATCTTTATTCCGCTGACTTCTGTAGACTCCATGCTTTATTTCTTCTCATTCAGGGGAGCTCAGGAGATCAAGAATCTTATCCAGGCATTAAAAGAGTTAAAATTGCATCCAGAACGTGAAGAAGCCCTGTGGTCAGCTGGAGGCCTCTTATCTCAGAACAGGGCTGGGGGGGGAGGTGAGGGAAGGGAGAGCCTTTGGTGGCTCCCCGGTCCCCCTGCTCAGCCATGGCACGTGGAGAGGGGAGCCGAGCCGAGCCGGGAGCCACCAGGGCCAGGGCTGTGCTGAGGCCCTGCTGGGGCTGAGCCCGGGGCCGGAGCCCCGGCCAGAGGCCACCGCACCTCCAGGGAGGCCAGAAGCCGAAAGAGAGCGGCCCACCCCGCACCAGTGTGATTTATGAAAACAAAACAACTCTCTCATTGGCCACCTGGGATGCCAACCACCAAATCAGCCCTCCGACTGTCCCCGCATCCCACAGGGGAAGCTCCCAGGGGAGGAACAGCCCTCCTGTTCCCTCAGATGGCTTCGCCCCCCACCCTTCCATGTGGAACCAGCACAAGCTCACTGGGATCAAAGAAATGCATAATATCCTGCTGAGGTGGTTTGATACACATGCCAGAAAAGCTGATTATTATCTCTGAGAGATACCTGGAAAGCATCATCGTCATTTGCACATATGGCTCAGCCATTCTCAACAGAAACATGATTAAGCTGCATCTGCTAGATATCCTGGTCTTTCGTGTGTTTATACTCTTCCTCACGCTGTGTGGCAGTCCGTTTTCCTCACAATTTCAGGCTGAAACCATGCCTTAAATATACAAGTGTTTTCCAGGTGTCATTTTACAAACAGAGCAGGGGCTGTACCGTTTTGGTTTAGAATGAAACATTGGCATGGGTGCCAACCTTCATTGCATCTGGCTTGAGTCTGTTGATGAAGTCTGAATAGTTTTAGGGTAGGGCTTTCTACAGGTCATACCTGTGTACGTGTGGAATGACTACTACACTCCATGCTCAGGGCCATGCATGCTTTGGTACAAATACACCATGTAAATAAGCCTTTTTTCTAATTCAGGATCAAGAGGTAGAAATGTACTCTAGATGGGTGTTTGGAGAGCTCCTTAGGGTCCCTAGTTTGATTATCCATGTATATCATCATGCAGCCTCCACCCACATACAGCAGCAGTGCCTCCAGGTGTGGTCCCGATGTCGTACGTTGCGCTCTTGGTGTGATTGTGGCCTTTTACAGATTTGGTAGTGTTTCTGCCTCAGGTTTAACAGGTCTTGCAGATTTAATGCAGACAGAATTTACCAGTCTTTGTGAGTCTTTCATTCTTCACCCTCAGTATCACCTTCAAGGTCCTAGCTGCAGAGGCTAGGACAACTCAAGCTCTCTTTTACTGTAAATATTTGTGACCTGATTGTGGCCTATTAACCTGGCAAACTCTTCTTTTTTCCTTTTGTTTTCTCTTGGGTTTTTTGTTTTGCATTTTTTTTGTTTGTTTGGGATTTTTTTGGTGATTGTTTCTTTTGTGTGTGTGTGTATGTGTGTAATTTTTGTATTTTGAAAAACAAGAAATTGTGCAATAGAATAAAAATTAACTTAAAGCAATGAGTTCACATTAAGTACAGGAAAGAGCATGAGTGCCTCCCGTCTGTGGGTTCTTATACAGCTTCCTGTCACTTTTTTGACAATGATTTTTAAATTAAATTTTAATTACCAATTTTATGTTTTGTGGGGTTTTTTTCTGCTTTGTGTATGAGTCCTGTTCCTCTTGGTAAATGTGGCAACCATTCTAATTTTGTATCACTCGAGTAAATAATGCTAGAAGTTTTCATACAGTTCATTACCCTAAAACATTCCTTCATTTTTTCCATCATTGATTAATGGGCTAGAGGGCCCATCAGAACTAACTGCCTTAAGGCAAACAGAGGTAAATAAAAGAAGGTGGAACATATACCAATAGCCATGAAATCAATCCATATTAAAAGAACTGTGTTTAATCAGCACACATTCAAAAAAACATCTTCATAGATCTTAAAATTAGTGGTTTTGCATGTAATTCACCTGCTGTTTTCTGATTTCAGAATTTTAAAAATAATATTCACTTTTCTTTCCTCATATTTTTAGGGACTGTGATGAAGGAACATGCAAAGATAAATCTAACATTTTGTATGCTTGGGCAAGAAATGCTCCACCCACCAGGCTGCCCAAAGGTATTGGCCCATTAATATAGAGTTCTTGTGTGCCAGGGCAGGGGAAAAAGGAGGACATGGAAGTAAGAACCTGGCATACCTGGGAACAACCTATAATATTTTTATTGTGTCTAATTTATAGAAACTGTTTCAACATCAACCTCACTAACTATGAAATGTATTATGCTACATATTGTGGGATTTTGTCATTTTCTTTGCACTGCTATTTTGGGTTTCTGTAGGAGGGAGTATAAAAGAGGGAGAGACAACTATCATAATGTACTGTTTATTTTTATATAGCATTAATCTTGCATTTCCTACTATATGTTACTAGAAGATTACCATTTATGTATCTTTCGGTAGCACACAAACTTTAAAATGTGTTTGTTTGGGAAGACACAAACAAGTTCAATCAAAACAATTAATTTTTTCTGTTTAAACTATGCATTAACAGTTTAATGTATTTTTCATTTTTAATGCTTTGGTGCAGTTGAGCAGCATGCTTGTATACCAATTTTCTTGTATGATAGACAACTCTGCTGAATTAAATCAAAACATGTAAAGCTACTTGGAGTGGTATGTATGGAAAACAGGGTGAAGTGCTCCTTTGTAATAACCACTAAGGGTCTTAGAAATATCTACCATCAGTATATCCTTGATCTGAAAATATCTTTAATTTTAAGTATTTTTACTTTCATCTTTTATTGCCCATTTTCATAGCCAGGGACAGTATCATGAAAATGGTTTTTTTTAATATGCCATTTACACACTTATCAACATGGATGTTACTTGATGTGATTATAAGAATGTCAAGTTAAAAAAAAAATGTTGCATGGAGGATTCTATAGAAGTTTTGTACTTAGAGGATTCTGTGGAAGTTTTGCTGTTGTACCCCTGCTAGTAGTACTTTTCATGTTGGTAAGCTGTGCAAAAATACAAACGTTGTAGAGAGTATTCATAAAGGTGCCTCATTTGTGCACAGAGAGGCTGCCATTTATAAGCTGGCTTTGTCTATTACTGTGGGATTCTCTGACCAAATACGGAGGAATTGCTTTCTCTGCTTCTTTTGAAAAATGTTCATTGTAGAACTGGTTTAGAGAAATCCCTTTTGGTAATGGTGATAACTTGCAATTTCATTTTTTCAAATTATTTCAAGCTTTTATATTGTGTTTTGTGCCTGCGCTTGCTTCTGTCATCAAGTAACATAGCTGCATAATTTCCTCAAGATTTTTTCTACATATGATAATAATTTTAATAAAAAAAATTATACGACTTTTTTTCTTCTCATCTTCAATGTCTTCTTAGTAAGTTAGTGTTGCATAGTTTGTATCATGCAGAGGTTGTATGAGAAATGAAAGTTCCAACAAATGCCACATGGATGACAAGACTTCATTTTTATTTTGGATTCTTATAAAATCTGTATTAATGTTCTTTGATTGAGAGAGTTGTCTGCTTAAAACAGATACCTATCCATTCATAATTAAGTTCTGGTCCTAGCTTCTTAGATTGTTTGAGATTATGGGCTGGTAGGTTTTCTGGGCTTCAGGACAAAATTTTCTTCAATGGTGTCTGAAATTTTCTACCCCTTCACTCTTAGCCAGTAAAGTGATTTGTACTTTTTTATATTTTCAGTGATGGTGAGTCATCTTACATTTTATTGTTTCTGAAAACAATACATTTTCCTTTTCTTAGGTGTTGGATTCAGAGTTGGAGGAGAAACGGGTAGCAGATACTTTGTTCTTCAGGTACACTATGGAGATTTTAGTGCATTTAGAGGTATGCGTTTTTGAAATTTGCTCTGTAAGTTGTATTAGCTACAGCATCAAAATATTTACCTGTAGAAAATATTTTTTCTTTTAGTGCCGTTTGCAAAGATCAGTGGGCATATTTGTAATGCAGTTTGTGCATTAACTTGACATCATAAACTTGATTTACCTCTATAAATATTTGAAAGGTGAACACCTTTTTTTTTTTTCTTCAAAAACTGTGGAGCAAATGACTTAAACTAATTACAAAGCAGATTAATAATTTTACATTTAGGGAGAAACTTGGGGTTTCCATGTATAATTCAGTCTTTTGTTTAATGAAGTTGAAACAAAGAGGTGTGAACACACTTAAACTGTCGTTTTACTTGAGTAGATTGTGAGCAGATTATATTCACTGGTTGATCAGTCAAAGTATTTGTGTTTGGAAAAAATGTAACTCATGGAGACAGTGTCTTTTGTGTCTCTGTTTCTTTGTTTGGCTTGGTTTTTGGTTTGGTTTTTTGGTAAGAATGTAGTTGTTATCTCCAAGAATCAAAAGTGTTTAGAAGCTATCAATGATAAGATCTTTAGCTTTTCTGTAGTGGAAAGTTTTTCGCATGCTGTCATTTCTATGTATGCAACTGTTGCATTGTTTGAAGCAATTTATAATGTTTTGTCAATGTTTGGAGTGAATTTATGGGGAGATCTTTCATCTTTGTTCAGCTTTGGCTATTTTTTATTCCATTTCTTGTTCTCTCTTTTTTCTTGCACAATGAGTAATATTGCATTCTCAGCTTCTTTTAACCCCTACCTTTTCACTGAGAGTAGATTTATTTCTTCCTGCTAGATTTATCACTCCCTGAAGAATTATATTACTCACATTGCATATAATAACTAGATGACCTGCTTTTCTTAGTGAGGTGTAGGGTTCTTAGTGTTGTCTTAGGATTGGTTTTTTGGTTGGGGAGAATAATTAGTTTTGGCCACCAAGCTAATAGATGTCTTTAAAGGACTTGTTTCCTCATAAGAATGTGACTTGTATGTTGTCATTTAAACATTACTCTGAACATTATTCTGACCATTAGATTCGGTGTGCTTCTCTTTGACATTCTCCTGAATATGCTAGTGTCTTGAATAAAGTTAGCTTTGCATTTTCACAGAGATTCATGGCTATGATGTTTTTTTATATCCTTTTAGCAAATCAGTCATCTGTGACCTTTATGAGGTCCTCATCTGTTAAAAAATGTATATTGAACCAGGATCAACAATTGTGTCCTTTCTGCTTGTAAAGTAAATTGTGAAAATGTCACTAGGAGTCTGTGTTTGCATTTTGTTTTTCACAAATCGAATAAAGGTACAGTTTCATTGCAGATTTCATGCTAGACTTTAAAAAATAATTTTACTGTATTGATACTGGATGAGTAAACAGATCAGCCAGTGTAAGCACCTTGACTTACATGAAAAAAGCAAATTAAGGTAGTTTTATGTATCAAATATTAGAGACCAATATTGACTACGTTATTATTTGTCTCATTCTTTACTAGGACCTCAAGTTCATTTCTTGTGCTTATTAAATATAACTTAAATATAACTTTGTACAAAGTTACTTCCCCATGGGCATTAGCTTTGGAATTGCTTTGCTTAGGGGTTGTGCTCACCTTTGAGGCTACTTCTTACCTTTAATGAAGCAAAGCCAATCCTGAGACTGTAGGTGGAAATTCTGGTAGAAATCAAGGGCTGACTGAAATAACAGGGGGTTTGGAGCTTCATAAAGAGTGCCACACTGTTGCATTGGAAGCTTATAAGTATTCTAGTCACCATGAATAAGTGCTATACTGTTACTATTAAATAGTAGAAATGGAGCAGTTAAGAAGCTGAATAAAAAGATTGAGCAGAGTGCTCAGTAATTTATAATCCCCATACTCAGAATGCAAAGCAAGTAGATTTGGAAGAGTGTTTGGTTTCATGAGTAAAAATCCCATACAATATTAAGCATCTAGGAAGTCCTAGAAGTCTCAATGTCTGTGGCAGCTTATCATGCATGTAATTGAAGAGTTCAGAACTGTAGATATGGATAGGCAGATTAGCAGAAAGCTTGTCAGGCTTGCTTCAGAAGTCTTGGCAAAATCAGCTTATAGAAAGGAGAATGTTTCTCTTTAGGATAATTTGCCTTCACATGAGAAATTTAAAAAAACTGTCGAGTATTTATAATTTTTGAGATATTTCTCCTAGAAAACATTTTAAACAGGAGTAGCATTGGTGATTGTTTTTAACTAATTTAAACACTTACTGGCAGTTAAACCTGGAGTGATTGTTGCAGTGTTGTCATGCACAATTTTTAAAAATTATGTCCTAAAATCTGAGGCCAGTTTAACATGCACCATTGGCTTTGTTTGATATGGGTAAATAAAAGCAGGGAGTATTTATATTATTGTGTTATATTTGCACAGAACACAAAAGGCAGAGCACAGTGTTCTTTGGTGAAATGTTCAGAGATTTGAGTGTTTCAAGGAGGTGAACTGAAGGAAGGAGAAGCAGGGAAATATCAGCTCTGGCACCCCTCTGTAGCTGTTAGAAAAACTTTTACTTCAGTTATGGCTAAATAAAACTACAAACAGAATTGCAAAGCGCTGTAGGAATTCCTGAAAGGTTTAGGCTAATCTATCCAGACGTTATTTTACTCTTAACACAGCACTGCAAATCAGGTATTTGTGCTAGAAGTTCATTTGTGCTTCTCCTGATACTGACTTGGATGATTGATTGCCTTATATGGTAGCAACTGTAATAATTAGTAGCAATTTTCAAACTATCTTCAGTTCCTTTTGAAATTACTGTATTTAGGTGAAAAGGCTGATAAAAAAATTTTCCACGCTCTGAAAATTCAAATTGGGTCAAAATACTTTAGTATTGCCAAACTGAAATATATTCAAGGGGTTTTTTTCCCTCTTCCTACGGTGGTACTTTCAAGAGACACTATGACATCGTAAGAGCTAAATTTTTCAAATATTAAATTAGTTCAATGGTTTGGGGATAATTTTGGAGCAGATTTCAAAAGATAGAATGGTGATGTTCTCAATTAAAATTCCAAAACTGAGAGACACAAAATGACTGTTTGCATTTTAACATTTTAAATTGTATTACTTTAAGTAATAATGTTCTGAGAGGAAGCAAGAATTTTCCAATTTCCACTGAAATTCATGTAGTGCAGAGTTCTAACAATATTACACTTGAAAAAACTGAGTTCTGGAGCATCACCTGTGTTATATAAATAAGAAAAACTTAGTTTGAAATGAAGAGAGTGGGGCAGAAGAGACGTTACACAGACCTTTGTGTCAAACACTGAGCTATTGAGATTGTAAGTGAAGCTTCCTGCAGGGAAGAGGATGAACAGTATATGTATATCTTTAACTTTTTCTAAAACCATTGAAAAGGAGTGTAGTTTCTCTTTAATGTTTTCTTACCATTCACCTTCTTTTGCCCATTAATAGCTTAGTATTTTTGGCACTTTTGTATTCTTGATTTGGTAGTCTTGATTATTGTAGGTAGTCTTGATGAAAGAGCTACTGTTCTTATTTTTCTTTTCTGTGTACAATGAAGACTTTGCTTTTTTTGTTGCTATTTGTAAAGGTGCAACTGCGGTTTAGTGATCCAGATTTTTAAATCCAAAAGTGTTTATTGGGATGGACAGAACTGGAGTAACTAAGACTTTGTAGATGCCATGATGATGAACATTATGAGAACCCAATGAAATTGTGTTAGCAGCTATTTCACTCGAATAACACATACATTAATTTACAAATGTTCTTTGTGAACACAGTGAAAACAAATTCTAGTAAATTCTACTATCAGTGATGGTAAAAAGCAAACTGATTATTATCCCTTAATAGTGACATGCGGGGTGACTGAAATAGCTAATGTGTGAAAAAATGGACTGATAGGTTTTAATCTGTCATGTTTCCATGTGTTGTCTCACTTGGGCCATTATCCTTTTTTTCTGTTCAAATGCACTACTTTTTCATTTTGGAATCCGGCTATTTCTGGGAGGAAAAACTCTCAGAGGTTGCTACTGGTTACCATAGCTACTCTGATCTCTTTCTTAACTGAAACATATACTGTTGGACAGTATTTTTTCAGAATGTTTTGTTTAATTACTTTGGAGTTAGATCCATCTTCTAACTATTCTTCTAGCTATTACTGTATATACATAAGAAAAAGAAACTTGCTTGAAAAGGAGTAAAGATTGAACTCCCAGATGGCCAGCTACAATTGAGTAACTGTCAAGACAATCGGGTCTTTAAATTAAAATATCAAACATATCAGCTAATGATGGTACAGTACACTGACAAATGAATTAGCTATTTTTACTCACATTCTAGGATATCCAATTTTTTAGGCTGAATTGCTGTCTGTGCTGATTGTATCAAGTTTATCTGCTGACTTTTATTGCAAGGATTTCTGGCAGCTGTATTATTAATGGCTAAAATGATTGCTTTTCACAAATCTGTCATTTTTCCAGCTTTGATGAAAATATATATTTGTATATTTTACATATACATATATTTATTATGCCTTTTCTGCTAGTATAAACATGACACTGTTTCATTTCCCAGATGCTAGTTCATAAAGATTTACATTTTCTAGTACAGTAGTTTTCATCCACCAAAGTTTTTCTCTTAGGATTAGGATTTCTGCAAATGCAGTATTGAGATGATCAGGTTTGTGTAAATTTCAGTAGTATTTCCACAGTATAACAGTTTTACTGAACACATTGAGATTAAAACTTGTTCGGTCTTCTGGTATTTTTTACATAGCAGAAGAATCTTGTTAATGTGTAGTAATCTGCAGGGGTTCAGTTGATAATAATGAAACTGTTTCACAATTTATACAGACAAACACAAGGACTGCTCTGGTGTAACTTTACATCTGACACATCAAAAGTGAGTATCTAAAAAATGCTTACCTATTTTTTATTGGAATGGAAATTGTAGATTCCTATGAAAACATGTGAAATAAAAATAATATATACTTCACAACATTAAGAATTTCGAAGTTGTGTCATCTGTTGTCAAAAAAATTCGTTTCTGCTAAGAAACTTGACACAGCTGTGCTATGACACACAGAGTTAATCCGGTTTAAGAGTTTCATATTGATATATCTGGGATGAGAACAGCAATTATGCAGATGATAGCTTTGTCCTATTTCACATACTTTACAGAAAATGCTTTAGAAATGGTAGCAAAAAAGAGAGGGAGAGGGGAACTGCTGTGAAATAGCTGCTTTTTTAGGAGACTTGTTTCAGATGTAATCCACAGTTTAGAAATTAGTGGTATCAAATGATTCTGCATATTGAGTCACTTGCAGTTGGGTTTTACAGAGACCTTGTTTACTAGAGCTTGGATTTTCCATTGCAGGCAACCCTTGATTGCAGGAATGTATCTTATGATGTCTGTGAACACGGTCATACCACCAGGCAAGAAAGGTGAGAGACATAATTGTACAAAATGATTATGTGATTTCAGCATCTGATCTATTATTCTGGAAGAAAATTTGACAGAGTCTTGCTGATAAGTAGATGAACAAATTAATTATTTGATTGCTTGAACAAATAAGGAAAAAAATAGTTATGGTCAAGATTTTCTCCTATTTCCCTATGATCACATCAGTAAAGGCAATCAATGCTGTATAAACACAATATGTAAAATAATACTGAGAATTTCTTTAATTTATTTTCATCTAATACTTTACAAAAAATTCCCTACCTCTTTTTTCATTCCTCCTCTCCCACCTTAAAAGCCATAAATTCTTTTAGACTCTTCTTCTTCATTTGTCATTCATGATTCATGTCATTTGTGATTCTAATAAGACTTCCTATTTAAAAAATTAATTTCTACCAGTAAGTAGCCTCCATTTAATAATTTTATTCCTGTATTCGTAGTTGGTTAAAAGGTCAAAATGCTGAAAAAAAATAATAGTAATAGAAAGTTTCTGAACTGTTTCTATTCAGAATCCTGAATTTTATCTGAAGTTCAGCTTGGACACTCCCAAAATCCCAAAGTCTTCAGCTAGCATGGCATGTTCTGTTTTAAATCAGTTGGACAGTCAGTTGGACACTGACTGTACTCTGCTATATCAAAATTTTTAAGGAGATAACCAAGAGCACCATTTGTGCCATTCACAATTAGCTGCCTAAATACGATGTGGTCAAATGCTCAGCTGACTCCAATTGTTTAGTGAATTCACCTGCTTGACACATTTTTAAATTTGAGTTGAAATTAAAAATATTTTGCTCTCCAATATAGAAATATATCAAATTAATCCCCCACTACCCCCAAGAGTATTTGATCAGTGTAAGAATTTAATTTTTCAACTGGAAGAGGGGAGAGAAAAGGACAAACAAATAGTTCTGTAGTTGCTGATAACTGCCTTCTCATGTTAAATTTATAGCTGTTAATGAGGCATGAAATTTGTAAAACAGGAAATGTGGCAATATTTCTCAGGCATCAGGCATCAGAATTTTTCTATAGGCTTTTTATTAGGTATCTTCCTTAGGTACTGTTATTGCACCTAACACAGGTACTACCCTGTAAACATTGTACAGCACTTCTCTGACAAAGTCTCTTGTCTAACGCTAAATTAGGTCTGGGCCTTTGTAATCAAGACTTCATTGTAAATTGTATCAGTTTAGAATTCTATCACTTTATTTTAATTTTTCCCTAGTAGATCATTTACTATTGCTATGTTTATTTTAAGATACCCTCAATATAGTCTGTAAGTAAATGTATTACTTTATTTTGTTAAATGGCAGTAGTGTATACTGGAAGAAGTTCTTCTGGCTTTTAGCTAGAAAGATTTTATATGTATGTCAGCAGATTAAGTAATTTTCAAGTAACCTGCACTATATTTTGTTAGTTTTTCTTTGGAGATATCCTGAGACATCTCCACTGCAGAAATATATACACTGCAGAACTGTAAGATACTATTATCTTCTGAAACCATCTGTTGTTCAGTGTAGGTATGCTTTTTGTAAACCATGCAGAATGAAGTACAGTAATTCAGCTTTCTGTCTTTGATAACTGATCTGTTTGTCACTGTTTATTGCTGTCATATTTTCACAGTGGTTGATGCAGACATTGCCTGCCATTACAAAAGGTCTCCAATGCACCTTTTTGCCTACAGAGTTCACACGCACAGACTAGGTAAGAGTAATATAGAAATATCAAATACTTAACAGAAAAATGTTGTCTCTGCAACATTTTTTTTAAGTATATCTCACTTCTCCTGTATATTGATATCCTATAGGTAAAGTAGTGAGTGGATACAGAGTGAGAAATGGTCAATGGACATTGATTGGCAGACAGAGTCCGCAACTACCCCAGGTTGGTTGGGTTCTTTTTAGTTCTGAATGTAAATTTTAATTATCTTTGTTTCAAACTGAGAAGCTGAACTGGAAATCATGTGTCAACAGATTTGCATCATGGTGTTGCCATGTGCTGTCATGCTCCTGGAAGAGAATGTTGCCAAGTATTATCATGATTAGATTATGATGCAAAAGTTGTTTCAGATATGTAGCACTGTCCTTCTCATCAGTGTCTGTTGACACAGGGAATATGAAGCACTTTCATTGATTGTGGTGAATCATCCTCTATTTCAGGCATTCTACCCTGTGAAATATCCGGTAGACATTAGCTACGATGATATCCTAGCAGCCAGATGTGTATTCAGTGGGGAAGGCAGAACTACAGAGACACATATAGGGTAAATTTTATCTATTTGCTCCATTTCAGAACTTGTTTTTTCCAGGGTATTCGCTATATGTAGAAGTGTTTTTGTCTCATGTCTTTATCCAGGGTCATTCTAAGAAACAATTTCTGCGAGAATGTTTTGTCATGCTGTCTGGTCTACTTGAGATTTATCTCTACACAGTGTTCATTAAAGTTACTTACATGAATATTCAAATTGCTGAAGTGTTCCAAAAACTTCTGAAGTTAATCTAGGCTGCCAGACAACTCGCTCAGATGTTGGGCTGATCCTGTTCTTGAAGAAGGATTCAGAATATCACTAATAGAAAATATATCTTTTAATTGGGTGACATTATTAACTGTTTATAGTGAAATAACAAAGCTTCACAATTCTCTACACTATTTCAGAAAGAAAATTTATAGAAGCTTATAAAATTCTGATATTTTGACCTATTGCAAAATCCAGCCTTAAAAAATCTGTACTGATACTGCAATTCCTTTTTTTAGTTAAAAATATACAGGCTTTTATGAAAAACAATCAAACCAGAAATTACTACTAATAAAAAATAGGAAAATCTCGACTGTGTTGGTCACTGATGCTACTCAGCTGCAGATTGACAGTGGACACGCAGCTGATACCGATGATGGTGGCAAGCATCAGCACTTTATTATTCCCCAGTACTTTTATACCTTTTCTCAAATGCATAATGCCTGCATGCCCTTTTACTCTTTTGTGATCGGTCAATACACATCAGCATTCCAGGCTTCTTCTCTTTTGATGCTGTTCACCTGTCTTATACAGCTGCACCCCATTAAGGATGAGGCTCTGCTGCAGCCCCACTCTTATTGTCCCACAATCTATTCTTGCACAATTCCCCCTTTTTTCTTTTAAATTGCAAGTGCTGTGTTTACCATTTTCTGCAGTGCCCTTTGCAGAATAGATAGCAAACACGGTACAAGCATCTCTTTTGTAATTGCCATTAACTCCAAAATGCATCTGTGAATTGACCCTGTTTCATTCCCCTATGGGATATTAACAAAATTTAATAGCTGCGTGATTTTATAAAGTAAAAGAAGCAAAAATAAGCTAGCAGCTATGCGTTCCCATCACCCAAATATTTTTGCTATTCCAGGGAGTCAGGTGAGCCACAGCCAGGTTCGTTGTTCTAAGGAGTGTTATCTAACACAGGTTGAATGCAACAAACAGGCACCCACTGAACTCCAGCATCTGTAGAGACACAGGCTTATCCACATCCCAGGTAACAAGATCCCATGGGCCCTCCCAGGCCTGTGTTTGCAAATCTCAAACCCAGGCTTGAGCAGGGCCACGGGTCCTGTCCCCTGGTGTCTGTAATGACAAAAAAATGTGTTAAAGTAACAGGTATTGTACACGAGGGAAGAATAGTAAGATGGTTCTGTGTAAACACAGCTTTCCAAACTCTTGCCTGAGGAGTGTCACCTTGCATTCCCCCTTTTTGTTTTTGAAGGAAGGCTTTAAGTGTAGAATGAAAATGCTCTATGATGTCTTGACCAGGTGGAGAATGCAAAATTCTGGTGACATGATGAACATCCCAAAGTTGCAAGAATTGTTGGGTGCACTGAGCTATGTAACCAGTGCCATACATAGCTGTTATCAGTCTTTACTACATGTGGTGTACCTAAGGCTGCAGAAGCACCATGCCACTATGAAATTACATCCTTTGCCTTTTCCCTTGCATGTACAGAAGCCCAACAGGCTTTAGAGTAAAAGTCCACAGAGGTACATATTTAAGGCAACTAAATCCTGAAACATGAATAGCGTTATGTTGCCATTGCTGCTGTGGCCCCCCTGGGGTTTGTTCCATCCTGAGTCATGGTGACATGTTGCTGACAATCAGAGCATGAGGCAATGATATCATGTGCTGCTGCAGATGTAAGATTGAGTTGATGTTGTAGGGCACGAGCCCCCTGATGGAAAAATTGATGTGACTGTTTCAATCTATCTGGTGCCGGGGCAGCCCACGCCCGGGCTGTCAGCTTATCCACATGGGCATTTCCTTCTACAGTGAATCCAGGCAAGGTGGTATGACTAGGAACATAAAGAATGTAAAACAGTGGAGTTCATTGGTAAAGAATGCCGTAATGTTTTCAGAAAGAAAAACAATTCCTTGCTATTTACCTCTTTCAAAACAGCATGATCTAATTGACAAACCCTATTGCATACATAATAAGAATCAGATACAACATTTAAATTCTCATAAGGCCAGGCTTCGAGAGCCATTGTAACTACTCACAATTCTGCTAACTTAGGGGATCCAACTTGGTGGCCTATAAGGTCATGCCACTGATCTCCCTTCTTTCAAATGGCAACTACCTTTCCTGTTCGCCCTGATCCTCTGCAAAAACCTTGCTCCTTTGTAAGGAGGTTGACAACTGTAGCGATGATTCCACAATTTGCAATTCTAGGTGCAGCTGCAAAAATTTATGTGCACGGTGGTGGAGCAATATTTTTCCTGGAAGCTCTACCATGGCAAATTGTAAAACAGAACTACTGCCCTACACCAGTCCCAATAAGAATAAGGAATGTGACAGAATAAGGCTGTCATAATGGCTTGCTCTTGCCCTGATAGTTGGACACACCATTGTGTGGCTTTACAAAATACATGAGCAATCAACTCTTGCCAATTGCAAAAGCAAAGTTTCTCAGGCTGCTACGTTGTCAATTTGTTCTCAATTGCCTTCCTAAGATGATCTATAACTGTTATATATGGCTCACTGGGTTTCTGCTTAGCTGTTGTCCACGACTGATGAGGAGCTTCTAAATCTGGTACACACAGCGTCATGAGAAATGCGAGCTCCTTTTCTGCTGTAACACTAAGGAATACAGTTGGGCTTGTGGTTGCAGGGTGTGAATTGGAGGGTCCCCCGTGAGCTGAGCCAGACATGCTCCAAAATGAGGGTCGTCCTGGGAATGTTCTAAATTTCCCATGGCAACCTCATTCACTAGCCATATCCACCACGACTCAAAAATCATCATCTTAGTCAGGGAGAAGCAAATCTGTGCTATCTTCTGGCACCGAAAGGATGTTAACTCATTAGTAGAGATACCTTGCACAGCGTAGACTGAGCAAAATAAGAAGCAAACCTCTGCTGCATCATCATGTTTCTTAAGTCTTTGGCGCTCATCAGGGCTGTCGCCATTATTTCGGATCACAGGACATGCTAGAATCTGATTTGCCAAACCTGACTCCCCTGCCTCCCTAACTTGTTCATACAATCGTACCCAAAATATTTTTGTGTCTGCTCCCCTCACTGAGATGGCCACTGGTTCTAATGTTAATATATCTTGCAGTGGAGGGGCAGTTTGCTGATGGCCTGCTCCTTTTGGCTCTGCCAGCCCTGGTAAATTGGTTAAAACCGACCCAGGCTATGGACAAGATCTGCCAGCAGCTTCTGAGTATGGGGAACCCGCTCATCCGTCAGCAGCTTCCACACAGCCTTTGTCACTGCACCCTGCTGGCTGCAGAGCACAGCCAGGAGCCACCTGATGACGCTGGCACAGCCCCGCCAGCTGTCCCCAGGGCCCAGCAGCCCCAGCTCCATCTGCAGCAGCAGTGCTTGGAAATGGCTTTTGGTCAGCTCCGTGCTGCCTGTGTGGCGACAGAGGTGACTGCCTGCCAAGGGAAGCTCCAGCAGCTGGCAGCCCTTCCTCAGTAAACCTGTGCAAGGCTCCCAGCTGCCATCCCAACCCTCTGCAGGCTGCCATGCTCGCATGGGCGATAGGGCCACAGTGGCACTGCCATGGCCGCCTGCACCAGCCTGATGCAGCTTCCTGAGACATTGAAATGCCTTCATTGGCATCCAGGGGAGAAGTGTAACTCTTGGGCGATACTGGCAGGGTAGGACTCTCCACAGAAGGAGCAGTCTTGGAGGGAGGAGGAGACAAAAGGGGACCACAGTGTGGGGTTTGGCTACTGGAGTGGTGGCCTTGGACAGGGCTGGGGAGCGTAGCAGTAATGACAGTGGCTGCCACTTCTCTATCTGTATTTGTAGCTGTGAGTCCCAAAATAAGTGCCATGTCATAAAGACCCTGTGGCTATTTCATCCCCCCTCATAGCTGCCTCCCACAATTGTTCTGTGCTTCTTCCCCTGTTTCAACACAAAAGGCAGTCTGTGCATTTGCTCTTACACCATTTTCTTTACACCAAATGAGCAAGGCATGTAATGCCCAATTCTCACATTTAATACCTTTCCTTTGTAATATTCACAGCAGAACATCCAAAATGGATTCCTTTTCTGCTGATATTTGAGCCCCCATTTTTATGTTCCCTACCACTCATCTGGGACTGGTGTCTCCGTCTTTCGTAAGTCGTCTCGACATTCAGGCTCTCAGGTCTGCCTCCTTTGCTAGGCTGGGCTCCACCACCAGCAGCTCTATGGTTTGCAGTTGTCTACCCAAATCATATCGGGATCACCAATTGACAGTGGACACACGACTGACACTAAAGATGCCGTCAAGCATCAGCACTTTATTATTCCCCAACTTTTATACCTTTTCTCTCACATGCATAGCACCTGCATGCCCTTTTACTCTTTTGTGATTGCTCAATACACATGAGCATTCCACTCTTCTTCTTCAGTGCTGTTCAGCTGTCTTATACAGCTGCACCCCATTAGGGATGAGGCTTGGCTGCAGCCCCGTTCTTATTCTCCCACAATCTATTCTCCCACAGCAGATGAAAGACAAAGCCCTGTAAGATGAAGTGGAAAAATACAGCTGCAAAAATAAATACATTGTTAGTACTCTCTTAGCTGGCTGTAGTTCTTTGAAGCGTAATTTAATGCATATTAGAGAACCAAAGATAGCCTGTGGAAATCTCTCCATTCTGGGAGTGTGCTGCAGCTTCCAAGGAAAGAGATTTTTATGCATTGAGCACCCTAAGATTGCATCTCCGTTAAGGATTCAACATGGATTTGTCACCTTCCAGTGGACAGTTAAGATAGTGATGTATAACAGTTGAAAAAAATTAGTTGAGAAGTTCAGAATTAGTTGAGAAGATATTTTACAAATATCAGGACACTAAACCCATAAAAGCTTAATTTAACTGATGACTTTTTTTCACAAGTTCAAAATGTTTCTGTTATGTTTCGATAGCTTTCCTCAAAGCTCCTGTTGAATAATCCTTACAGTTTAAGAAGCAATCTTAGGAAAATTATGGTATTTTCTTTCAATGTACTAGTATGTGTTCAGTGGGGAAACTCTCTCTATCCTTTTCATCACATTAATTGTTATTATTGTAATTATTATTCTATGTTTTTATTATTATTTGTTTGCACTATAATATATAAATGTATATTGTATGAAATATGCCATATTGTTTATTAGTATTATTGTTATTATTTTTAGTATTGTTATTTATTTATTAATATTTAGTATTATTATATTTTACCACAGGTTTTGCTTTGTCCCACTCTGGGGAGGGCAGGAATGGGGGCAGTGAGCGGCAGTACTTAACTGCCACCTGAAATTAAACCACCACAAAAGCTTAGACACAGTAGCGTGTCAGGTGGACTACAGTTTGTGTAATATGCACATCCCATTTTCTACTGGAGTTTTAAAGAGGAAGCAGTTACAGTGATGGAGATTGGAGGTCCAACAGTGAAGTTAATGCTTTCTAAAAGCTTAAGTAGAACTTGCCCAGTTAGTCTCATTTTTGTAGTCTCCAAGGGTTGCCAAACTTCCAACACATGGAAAAATAACCATTTCCTCTTTTGAAACAGTCTCTTCTCCCATGTTTCCCTGTCTCCCCTTTGGCTTGGGTTATTATTGTTGCTATGGTGAATAAATGAATGCTGCAGAATGCTGCTGGAAAAGTCAGCACTGATGTCTTTTGCGAACAGCTAATAGACCACCTCAGTATTTTTTTCATGAGTGTAGGCTTACTATTCAATTGTGAAAACTAATTAGAAAATCTTGGTGTAAACCCCTATATTTTATGACTTTTTGTTTAAAAGTCTTAGCTTTTTCATTGTCAGGATTGTAGCTCTAAACAAAAGGTACTAACCTATACGGCAGAGATGAAACAGACCACAATTGTAAAGAGGCCGTATATACTCTGCTTCACAAAATAATTATTATGTAGCAGTAGAGAAGAGCTACTTCTGTTTCAAGGACATGCACATGCTAGTGATTCATCATTCCCCTTGTACTCATGTTTTGTTACAGAAGGTTACAAACAAATTATTCTCAAGACAACAGTGCTGTGTTCTCTTTAGGAGATACTTACAATATCTTAATATGTAACAAAAATAAGTTTTGCAATATTAGAACCGGTGTGATTGGGCAATAAATGAATGCACTTGATGAGGAAAGGGGGAAGATTTGTCATAAAAAACACCCGCTGAAATGGAACGTGTATGTTAATTGCAAAAAATTCAAATTTAAGATTTGTAGAGAAGTAAGTGAATAGTAATGTAATGAATGATACAGCTCTGTCATATTAATCAGAACATGTGCACAGCCTATGGGAAAAGTGTGGAGTATGCTGGAGAAAGAAGGAAGAGCAGCTTAAATAGGTGATACAATTTTCTGTAAAATCAAAAGCAAATTGCTAGGAATTTCTGAGATATGTGGGGATTTTGTGCACAATACTTTTCTCCAGTATAAACCAATGAAATTTCTGATATTCACTGCAATGCAGGTATTGCATGTTTTAGTTTGGGACATTTAAACATTTGACTGCCATGTTTTAGAATCCTGTTAAACAAGTTGTATGAATCAAATAACAGCTATTCAGCTCATTGTTTTCTAAGTGCCACATCTTTTCTGTGCTGTGTAGGGGTACTGCCGATGATGAAATGTGCAACTTTTACATTATGTACTATATGGAAGCCAAGCATGCTGTCTCATATATGACTTGCACACAGAATGCAAACCCTGAAATGTTCAGAAATATTCCGCAGGAGGCAAATATTCCCATTCCAGTCAAGTCTGATGTGCTGAAGGTGATGCATGGACATCATGAAGGTGAGAAACACTTGTAATCCATTTTATTCATGCTATCTTATGCTCACTGATATATTTCTCTGTGTTGTGTTGGTATGCAAAATTTTCATAAAGAGGTAATGCAGTTCTGCATAAAATTCAAATTGCTAATTAATAAAGCATCATGGGATTCTACTGTTGGTTTTGGTGGAAATGTCTGCCACAGTCTTTTGTCTGTTTCTTTCTCTGTTGTCTTCCAATTTCCAACTTGTTTTTACAGCTGTGTGATCCATGTGCCCCAAAGACTGGCTTCTTTTTTTCTGTGCTAAATTTTATATTAACAATTTGTTAATATTTACCTTCTGTCTATTTCCTACAAAATTGAATCATAGTATTGCCCTAGTTATTATGGGTGGAATCAAATTTTTACATTGAACAGTTGTAGGCATCTAAATTGCAGCAACATTGCAGTATTATCCAGAGGTAATCTGTCTGATGTGACTGTGTAGTAAGTACAGGGTGTAGTTTTTCTATTTCACTTTTTTACTGTTGCATTGTGTGGTATGACTCCTATGATACAAATAACAAGTATTCATTTCAGAAAGGCATTTTTTTCTCAGTTAGGGTGGTAATTTCCCTTCACATGCAGAGGTTAACATTGTACCCTAAATATATTTTTCAGAAACCAAGGATAGTGATACAAGTTCTTTGCGGCAGCAGGACAAAAAAGAGGAAGAGATTTTGGATCATGGTATGCACTTGCTTAATGCTACGCACTTTTTGTATTTCTATGTTTATTTGTACTTCTGTGTTCTAATATAAATCTTAATTTTTAAATTTCAGTTGTTTGAGTGCTGCATTGTTTGATACAACTACTACTGTTTATGTATAAAAACATCAGACGTTCATTTCTGAAGGGCAATAGGGAGATACTCAATTCCATTCACATGCAAAGGCTAAATCATATGCTAAATCCATTTTTCAGAAACCAAGGATAGTGATGCAAGTTATTTTCTGCAGCAGGCCAAAAAAGAAGAGGCAGAGATTTTGGATCAGGGTATGTACTTATTTATTTCTATGTCAAGTAAAGGACTTACTAATGTAAAATACTGATAAATTATATCCTGTTTTTTAATGAGTTATGAAGTTTTTAGTCTGTTTATCTTTAATTGATGCAATTTGCAATGTTCTGTAGAGCTAATAGAGTTGCATCCTATATAAGAAATAGTAAAAAGACTTAGTTTACCACTGATCTCCAGCCTTGTAGGTAAAATGTATTAGTGCATTTTAATCCCATAATATTTTTATATTCTTTGTTTAATTTGCTAATGAAGGTTGTGATTTATTTGTATGTGCATGTCTTCTGTATGTAACTATTTGCTATTAACTCTTCATTAATTTCTCAGTTTATATTACTATATGTGTATTAAGGAATAATGCTCTTATGCTTCAATATTGGCTGTATATGCAAATATTAAGTTGAAGTTGAGTGCAGCTGCTTAATACTCCATTATTTTTTACTATATTTGTGTATATGTACATGTATGCATTACAATTTGCACAGAAATGTGTGCAGTACTTAGCTGGAGAAAAAAGAATATTACTTCCATAAAGGTTTTAGAAATACTCAGAATATTATATATGTTTCAGAAGTATCTTAGAATCTCCTTTAAAGTTCTTTTGAGTCAAATACTGTTAGATAAAAACTGACTCAGTATTAGGATTTTTCTTCAGACTAAGGGGAAGATCTCATCAGCTACAGATTCATATAGTTTGCATTGAACAATGTTGAGATTCAAGGACTAAAAGCAAATTTCCTTTTGCCTTTAGGAAGAGTGAAGATTGGCCAGTGTTTAGAATTTTTATAGCATCTGCCAGAGGGGTTAGATTTTCTATGTACTCTGCCATTTTTTAGAGTTAACTTAAATAATTAAGTTGTAGTTACATAAAACTAGCTTCTAGAGTGTGAAATTGTCTTACAGGAAAGAACTTTGAACTATTAGAAACAATATTTACAGTGGCATATCTGATATTTATCTTAATCAATCCAGGATGTATTTTTTAAAAAAGAAAAACAGTTTAAATTTTTTAATCCTGTCTCAGAGCAGAATGAGCTATCTGCTTAAAAATTTACATCAAAATTCATGCTGACAATCTGCTTTACCCTTAAGTTACCAATAAGTACATTTGATCAATGTTCTTGTTATGTATGTGTTTTATTGAACTCATTAGTGTTTGAAAAAAAGTGTTGAAAAAGGTCCTGCTGTTAAAATCTTTTTCATCTGTCTTTGAAATGTATTTTGGAGATATTTCTGCAATGCAGTCTGGTTTGTTGAGAGCACTATTTAATATACATTCTCATCTAACCTGTTTCTTTGGAAACACACAGAGTTGTTTTGTTCATTTGAAATTACTTCGATTCATGATGTGAAATATCAAAACAGAGTAGTTGCTGTGAATTTAATTTTGTGTTCTTAATTGTTAGATTAAGATAAATTCACCCATCATTTGCAGGAGCCTGACTTCAATTTTATATTGATACAGCTCTAACTTCAGTTGAATTATGTCTGAGTAAACAAAACAACTGGAAAAACCAGTTCAGGTTTAGTTTTATTTTTGTCTGTAAAGAGGGAAAACTGAGTGGCAGGCTTAGAAATTAGGTTTTAGTGCTCACCAGATAGACTGGTGAAACTGGGAGCTGAAAATGGTCTGCAAAATGTGCCTCTAAAAATTACATTGAGATTGGAGTCCAGTTTTGTGGGGCAAATCAGTTTGAAGAAATGGTGTTGCCAATTAATCCACCTCCTAAAGTAATTACAGTGAGTTAGCCAGTAGGAACCAAATTTGAACAAGACCTTAATGGCAGGAAAATTCTACAGTTTGAAGGGGGGAAGCAGTAGACCCTACACAGAAAAACATGCATACATCTACTGGGTTTGAGGTAATTATACACAGTACATCCTTTCACGGAGGTAAAAGGGAGAAGTATTTCCCTTTATGGTCTGGCATGGCATATTCTGTATGATAACCTTATCTGCAAAGCACAGAGACACCAGAACTGGGTATTTGATTAGTTCTGTTGCTGCCAAGCTGTTGCTCAGTAAATTCAGCATTTGATTTGCTCTGAAGAAATCAACAATTTTCCAGTAACTCTATGTTTTAACTTGCATGGGTTTCTTTCTTTGTGTTTTAGCAGCTTATTTTCCCTTCCTAGTTTCAGACAAATGAAATAAACACCATTCCTTCAATAAACACCAAAATAGTTGTTAAATTGTTCTGCTGCCATGGAGGTGTTGCCATGATGATTTTTTGGCTTTTCTTTTTATATACCTTTTATGTTTTCTCAGTATTCTTAGCATGCATACTTGTAATTCTTTAAGCCTGGTATCTTGGCACAGTCCTGATATACTGCTAGGCAAAAAAACCAAACATCCTAAAGGCCCCACAGTTGGAGGGCTGAAAAGGCATACACTATCTTGAGAAACCAAAGCCCTCTCTATAACATACTTCATAGACTAGACTGAAGCCCCATCTAGGGAAGAATACTTTAAAATAAAGAAATGACACTCTATTCATTTAAACTTCTCATTAGGTCAAATATATTAATCTAAAAAGTCTGTAAAATTATCTATGCAATATACCATATGTGTGAATTTTGGCATATTCCATTTCGACAAATTATTGCACCTAAGGATCCTTATTAAATACTGAGATCACCCTTTTATCCCTTAATTGTGTTTGGCTTATAATTCTACACCCAGAGAAAAAGCATCAGAGGTACATACTAACCTGGAGGTTAGAGATATGGTCAAAGAGACAATTTTTGTGTCAGTACTCTTACATCTAAGGATTTGCCTCAAAAGGGGAAAACAAAAAAGTCTGCCATATGAAAGTATCTGCCTACAAATAATGTGTATATTTGTTTGCCTGGGCATTGAGGTACCTCCTGTCACACACAGGATGTTTATTATGTTGGTACATCAAGGCGTTATTGTTGCTTTTGCATTGCATTTTCAATTTCACCATCTTCACTCATCAGAATCACATTAATAAACGATGTAAATATATAGAAATAAGCAGTAACCATCACAAAGTGAACCAGCACTCTGCATGAAGACAAAGCCAAATCCCTGTTGCGTTAAAATTTAACTGAACCTATCTTATTGAAACTGACCTCATTATATAGTTTCCAAAACAGCAGTGAAGATAAACTGTTCATAGGAAGTGAATTATTGTAGGAAGTGCAGTTGATTTAGACATTTGGTGTATTGGAAAGTTTCCTGTTCCTGCTGATGTCAAGTCCCTAGTAATACAAATAATATATATGTTTATTTTTTGTTCATCAATAGAAGTTGGATTAAGTTGTACTCAATAGATACAGTGAAGCAAAAACCATTTGTTAGCATTCATGATCTCTGCTATATGTCTTTACTTGTTGAAAAAATACCTAAATGTGTTTCATTCTGCTTGTTCATCACTTGTAGTGCAGTTCAGATTTGTTTTAGCACGCAAGCAGTGAAGCAGCCTTTACTGGTTTGCTGATGGTGTACCTAAAAGCCTTAGAAACCTGTGCATATAAACAATAGCAGGAGAAGTTTCTTAAAAAAAAAGAAAAATGAAAGACAACTAATGGTTAATCAGATGTCCAGTATTCAATGTTTTGTCTGGCTCATGATTTGGTATATCATTTTGTGTATATTAGGTATAATCGTAAACTGAAGTAGAAGGGGCAAAAAATTTACTACTAAAATTAATATAATTATTTTTTATATTTATATTATTATATTTTCATATATTAAACATAATTAAATATAATAATGTTTAAATGGTTTAAAGCAAAATTCAAGTTTGGTTGAACTGAAAATTCAGTAACAGCATGGTAAACAAAAATTAGATTTTGGGTTTTGTTTTAGAACGACCTATGTGTACACATATGTATGTCACATACACATATATGGGACAGGAACGAGTTGAGATTTTCATTGTACTTCTGATACTATGTTTTCCATGGCACAATTACACGTTTACTTCTTCTGGCTTAGGGAATTTAGGAGTTAATACCATAAAAGCAACATACATTTTGCTTTTGATGATGGCGTCTGAAGCAAGTCAAAAGTTGCAGTTGCTCTCAGCAGTAGTGTTGGTACTATGAATACAGTGGGACTTTTTCCTTTATGCATCATTATTTCTTTGTTGCCGTAAGATTAAGTTGTACAGGAGTTCAAATGGGTAAGTTCAATATAAAGGAACATAAGATCTTTCTTTTAGCAGTGTCCCAGATAGATTCATGTGAGGTCCCTTTTTCACAGCTGAGTGTGTTAATTGAAATCATGTTAAACCTCCTATGTTTAAAGAAATACCAGTTTCAGTCAAGCATTCATGTGGTAGCTTCTGTAAAGCCAAGCTTCACATTTTCAGTCGTTACAATTGCTGTCCTAGTGGTGAGACAAGTTGCACAGAAGACACCTCATTGCATTTCTGCCTTGCCGTTTTAGAGATTAATATGTGTATAGTGAGAGAAATAGTACACAACAGAAAGAAGATATTATGGCTCTGTAGTGTAAAGCAATTTGATGCTCTCTGATTACAGTATTTTTCTCTAGACCCTTACAGGAGTTGCAGAGTGGTTCTAGGTAGCTGGGTAGTCTGATGTCGAGATCTGTTTTCCCAGTCTTTGAGGATATGCAAACCAAAGAATTGAAACCAAGTCTGAATATGCACAGCTCCTGCTGAAACTGACTGGAAATGTGGCTTGAATGTAAGGTGTGGAATATGATACAAAGTATCCTTTAAACTCACACTCTGTGGTGTTTCTAGGTGGACATGCAAAATAAATGACCATTCCGTTTGTCTAGCAAAGTAACAGTAATTATGGACCTTTATTTCACAGTAAAGGCTGAAGTACTTCAATGCAAATATGTGTTTGATAAACAGAGATGCTGGAATAAAAATGTTAGGAGCCTTTCCGTACAGTTAAAATATTTGTTCAGGAATTCTTGGAAAGGGACTCTTTGAATAAGATTAAATATAAATATATTGTGATGGCTCATTGACTGTAGGAAGAAGTTTCTTTGTAAGAAAGTTTAACATCATAATCTGCACAAAATGGGGTCTGAATAAAGGTTAGACATAAATCTCCTATTTATTACCTGTTGGATGCCTACCCCACCTTTTAATTTTTTTCAGTTGCATGGTATACTTGCGTATGACTGTGCACACATGCACACAGATAAGTATTTTGCACAAGGTATTTATTAGACATTAGCTGGAAATATTTTACTGGGTTGTAGCTAAATATATGAGTTGGGAAACTGAAATGTCTGTGTTGAGCTGTGTGTTTTTTGTAAAGTTCTGCATTTCTAAGAGAAGCTTGTTTCAATAAAAACACATTGAATTATGTCTTTTTGCACTGGGGTAGAAATGTCTGTTTGGTTTGAGTGAAAGAAGGAGATACAGCTCCTCCGATCTCTGACCATCTCTCTTTTGTTTCCTTAAGGGGTTCTTCAAATTGCAAAGAGACATTTCCTGGTGTTTTCTAAATCCTGTTTATCAATTAACAACTACAAAACTGCTTATAATATCATTAGTGTGTCTGAAGAAATCGAAAGTGCAGTACCTTGAATTAGTACAGGAAGAGTTCAGAGAAATCAAGTTATATCACAAATCTAAAAGAAACCAAAATTATTATTATTATTGTTCTTATTATTATTAAAATGTTTTCCTTTTTTTATAATTTTGCTATCTCTTTTTTAAAATAAAGCATGACGATGCTTAAAAAAATAAATTGAAGATAGTGGAACTCCTCTGTAATAAACATTCTCACTGTAATTTTGTGAGCCTAAATGTATTTCAAAGTATATACTGCATGAAATAGAAATTTGAGGTGAAACTGGTGCTCCCTATTCTGGAATTCAAATGTCTGTAGTATATCTAAATAAGCACAGTGAGGTGCTATGTAGTAAAACAATTGTCTTTATTGCTAATCATCTAGAAGTAGCTAATAAATGTATTGTATTGTAACAAAATTCTTAGTTCTTGTTAGGAAATTATTACTGGTCAGGAAGGAAAGAAAAGAACAGGGAAGTTGAGTAGCTGCATGCAGCCTTGGTTTTGAGTATCAGGGTTTGATTTGTTAATGATATTCAGTGAACATTCTTCATCTTCCATCATACTCACTTAGCTTTCACATTTTCCCGTTTACAAACTCCCATAACCTAGAGGTTTTTAAAAACTCTAATTAAATTAATTGGGCTCTAATTAAAATATTAGGAAAAACATTAAAAATTTTTTTAAATATTTTGACAGAAAAGGAAAGGGTGATTGAAAACCAAAATGCATTTATATTGTGGTAGTAGTAAAAGCCCTTCTTAGGGACATGCAGACATGGAATTAAAAAGAGAAATTTTTTTTACCTTTTGTTCTATCCTTTTTTTAGCTCTGTGAGCTGCTTAGAGATGCCTTGAGAGCAGATGTGGTTCCTGGTTCTTCAAATATGTCTGTTTGCTTATGCTGTAAGTGCTCACTGTAGAGCAATGAGGGTGGCCAAGAAACTCTAGAGCAGCTTAACTCTTTTCATTTCTTCATATCTATGCCTCCCAGCCCTTCAAATCCCTTCAAAAAGAAAACAGCCTTACTTAATACTTTTTGGTTCTCAGGAATCTCTCCAGTGCTTTCAGAAAAGCAACAGATTAAATCATGACTTGCATGAAAAGTAATAGCATACTAGAAGACATTTTGAAAGTTTTTTTGCCTACTATATCAAACACAGTTAAATATCACTTGAAACAGGCATTACCTTTTGTTCACTTATGATTACATAAGTTATTCCATGCCTTTCTCCTGTTCTTTTCTCACATCACTGTTATCTTATGCATGTCATGAGTAAATCATTGTTGGACCCAGAGCATTTGAACATGATTTCATTACTTAGAAAGAGGGCAGAACCTGTGACCATTTTTGCCAGTGAACCCATGAAACAGAAGCACATCGTGCTAAGACAGAAACATGCAGTCTCAGAATACACCCCATTTTATTCAGAGATAATTGTGAAGCTCAAGGTCAACTGTGAAAACTTGTTTCTTGGTCCTGTTAGGGTAGAACCAGGACATGGCTTTGGAAGGAAGAACATGAAGTCTAAAAAGGCCAGTGAAAGACTGGGGAGCCTCTCTGAACCATCACAGTGAAACTTCACAGATATTACTACAAAAATACAGATTTTGAGCACGAAAATTCTCTTGTATTTTTTTCTAAAATGTAGTAAAATGAGATATCACATATGTATCTTAACACATTCAGGCTTTCCTGGACAGCTTTACCATGGCTGAACTTCCTATCTGTCTAGCTTGATCCTGCAGTACCATGGCTAGATACCTCATCTAAACTGGAAATTCGTGCTTCTGACAGCACCATGGTGTGCTTCTGAAGGACCACAGACCGCAATTGCTCCCTGCAAACTGGGAGACTTGGGCTCTAGTGCTGGAAAAAAAAAATGACTGCTTTTAGTAATGGAATCATAGAATATATAGAGTTAGAAGAAACCTGTAAGGATCATCAAGACCAACTCCCTGCTCCTCACAAGACTACCTAAAACTAAACTACATGATAGAAAACATTACATATGTAAACTGCTTTATCAACCTTAATCTGACCTTTTATTAAATCAAATAAAGGTCAACTCATGTTTTGCAATGAAATTGCCAATGTTATGATTTTGTTTCTGTGACTGTATACCAAAATATTGTTCTGTAAAAGAGTTTTGATAGTGTAGAACTACCATAGGAAGTTTAAACTTACTGGAATACGCTTGTGCATTGTTTTATTCTTGAGATTCGGTCTTGAATAAACTGCAGGTGTTTGTAGCCAATTATCTTTTCCATAGAGGAAACTCTGCTGATAGCTTGCACATAAGAAATGCAGGGATCTTCTCTGAAAGTGACCTGATCAGGCAGCTTTCCAGAGACTGCACTACTCGAGTTCAGTTTCTTCAGTAAGATCAAGCTGTTGATTCACTCATGTCTTTGTATAGTCATACTCGAGCATTCTAAAGGCCAGGCTGTCTCATCACAATGTTCCTTTCCTACTGAGTATCTTCAGGCAAGCAACACCTTTAACTGTTCCAGCTGGTACAAGACCACTGCCATGCAGCAGCACAAGATTGAACTTTGATGTTTGCTGGATATTGCTTTGCACAGAGCAGCTTTTACTCAGAATCAATATGAGTCTGCTCTTTGCTAGTTATCTCTAGCAAATTCTGAACTATTTCTTAAAATTACACTGCTTCCAAATTATTGGAATCTGCCTGGACATCACAAGCAAAGGTGAAAGAAAGTTATACACATTCAGTGTGTGGAATTCAGGGTAGGGTTGCAGACATTGGGTAATCAGGAAACTTAAATTCTTTACTTCCATGTCTTTTGTGCCTTGTAAATACTCTGAGTTCTGTCAAAATGCCAGGACACTGACAGGAGACTTCAGCTACTGATTGTGCCGGAAGTATGGAGATAGTGGTCACATATGTAGACTTCATGGATGCTTTTTGAACTTTGTGTGGAGATTCAATATTCTCAAATACATTCACTTAAGGAAAGGATCACAGTTTCAGGGCAGCTGCATTCTGATCGCTTCTGTTCTCTGATGCATACCCTTCTCCATACATTCAGACAGTTCCTAAATATTTTTAACTGCTATGGTTACAAAACCCCTGCTTAATGAAAGCTCAAACACGACAGGCTTAGCTTGGAAATTACCTCCTCTGTACCCATGGATAGTGGTTGTACTCAAACTGCCCTACTCTATACACCAGTGTTTGAAGATTCATCTTGTCTTATGGTCATTGGCTCAGCTCTGGGAGACAACCAGATCACCCCACTTAGACTTGAATCCCTGATTAATAGCTTCCATAAAGACCACTGGCATTTTTTATGAAAGCATCCTGTCCTAAAAATTATTCCCTGAGCATTTCATGTTTTTTAAGTTGAATTCTCGTGCTCTCTTTTCTTGGTCTTCTATTGAGCCCTATATTTTAGCAGTTTCTTTTGAAGGAGCTAATATTAGACAGGTAAACAAAACAACTTTTTTGTATTTTTTTAAATTTTATTTTTTAAATCAACAAGCAATATCTATTTTA
This sequence comes from Luscinia megarhynchos, assembly GCA_034336665.1. Lineage (NCBI taxonomy): Eukaryota > Metazoa > Chordata > Aves > Passeriformes > Muscicapidae > Luscinia > Luscinia megarhynchos. The sequence continues at coordinate 60,987,999 of CM067592.1, forward strand.
GAGACTGGGGTGATAATTCTGTGACAGCACTTGCACACCAGAGATAGAATGCAGTGCTTTTGGTGGGAGCATGAAGCTGTCAAACTTCTTCACTTAAGTAGAATGAGCATATAAGCTGATACAGTTTTGAAACTTTTGTAAAAACTGTAGTATAGTGTTATCCTTTTGCAGCCAATAATTACAAGTCAGTTGATTAGACAGTTGATATAGAACTAGGAGAGATAAATGTGCGAGGATCATTGTTTTAAGAAGGCCTACAGTTTAAAATAGCATCAGGCTTGTTTGTTTAGGGAGATTTCTCACAGTTACATTAGTGAGAGCAGTGCTTTTACCACCCAGACCTCTCGTTGGAAATTATTGCATATAGGTCATCTATATGTCTCCAGCCGCAGATAAAACCAAAACATTTGTTTCATATGACATTCATTTAATTTTTAAAATGTTGGGGAAGAAAAAGGCCAATGTAGAGTGTTTTAATACCAAATGTTTCCTTCGTAAAGGAAATTTCAGCTGTGTTTCTGCTTCATCACCAGCTGATGGTTGCTTTAATAATTAAAAATCTTCCTCAGTATGAATATGGTTTGTATCCAAAACTCCTGTGATATACTTTAAAAATGTTTAGATTTGTGTTGAATCATTATTTGGACTCATTAAATGACAGTATTAAGATAATTATGCGCTCTAGCTTTAATAATTGCATTTTTAGCAAATAATTCAATATATTTCTTAATGATTTTGTCTCTTCTCTAATTTGCTGTTATTTTCATTGAAATTGGCCCTGTTATTTCAGTAGTTATTTTCTGACAGAATGTGTCATCTAGGATATTTCATTTCCAAGGGCAAGGAAGGCAATCCTACTCAAAATCATTGAAAAGGGACTGCTTAATAACATGACAGATCCTCTATGGACCATTTTCAAAATGCTTAATTTCCTCTGTAGCAGGCTGCAAGTGATGATTTCTGGCTCTGAATGGGTTTTTTTGGGTTTCAATTTTTTCTTTGTTGCAGGGATGGGGTGGTATTTGTTTCCTTGTTTATTTCTTTGGTTTGTGTGGAAGCTTCATTATTTATAGTTTCAGTTTTCTAAAAAATGTCCTATATAGCCTGTCATAAAATAATACAGTTTTTTAATTACAAGTGATTTGTGCTTGAAATAAAAGGATACCTACTTGCAGTAACTCTTAAAACACATTGAATATGTCTTTCCATTCAAGTGATGCAGTGGTATTTAATAGAATGATAGTAGAATAGAAGTGGTATTTTAGTAGAAATGATAGTTTCAGGTAGCCAAGATACTTGATCAATAAATTCTCTTTTCATGGGTGTTTTTGCTTTGAGCTATTGTTGCGGAATGCACTGAAATGTTTGTTGTATGCCTAAGAAAGTTACAGTGATAACTGCATTGCTAGCAAGCACATTGAGAAGATAGTTTTCCCTTCACTGCCAGATGATACTATGACTAAGAAATGTTACTGTTTGGAGTAAAAGAAAGAGTAGAACCCAGACTGAATAAATAAAAGTACATTTAATGGATCATGTCTTTTTTCTACAGTGGGTGCTATGGAATCTGTTTGCAAATGGGAAATTTGGTTTTCTTACAGCTTAAGTTTCTTATACAATGACAGACTTCAAAGAAATAAAATACAAAATACTTTTTAAAGTATTATGATTGTCTATTACTGTCTTTATAAGTTAAAATTTTATAAAACTACAGAATTTTTCCCTCTTTGTTTTGTGAAAATATAACTCTGCAGTAGCCTGGCAAATCCAGATAATTCCATCACAAATATTCTTTTACTGAAATGTGCACATCCCTTTTTCTTTCATTTTCCCTTTCTCTTTTTCTCTTGTTTCTTGTTTCCAAGAACATCTCTCCAGAGGTGATGATTTTTTAATGCCAGAATATCAGGTAAAAGTGGGCATCTATATGTAATTTAAAGTCAGTAATGATTTGGCTGTATATTCTCATACTAGAAACCTGGCTCGTTTAGTTCTTGAGGCTGTAACAGTTCCTCTTTGCTACTTTTGTCAATAACTGTTTGAATAACTTTGTTACATTGTGCCCTGTTGGAAGCCTTCTAAAACTATGCCATCTGTTATAATTGGTGTATTTTCTCCTTTACTCTTATCTTTTCTCTTTTCTGTACAGGTGATTTCTATTCACTCCTTTCTAAGCTGCTAGGAGAAAGGGAAGATGTTGTGCATGTGCATAAGCATAACCCTACAGAAAAAGCAGAATCAGATCTTGTAGCAGAGATTGCTAATGTAGTCCAAAAGAAGGATCTTGCCAGAGAGATCGCAAATCATGATGAAAGGGACAATACTATTCTTGTCAGAGACAGAATTCAGAAATTGCACAGACTAGAGTCTACCCTGAGGCCACCAGAGAACAGGCATTTCTCTTTACAACAGTCTAAGCATGGTGAGGGAAGCTGGGAAAAAGAGCATAAAGGAGGTGGGTTTGGGTTAATTTTATCCAGTGAAATGCAATGTAAGAGCTGTGATCCACATTAGCAAAATCTGAAGGGAATTTCAGTGGAAAGCATTTTACATGATGTTCTTCCTAATTATTGAAATGTTCTCCCTCTACTTAGAGGTATTTCACTGGGGTTCTTTCCCCCTCCATGTGTGAAGAAAGAATGTGTGTTGATGATGCAACACCAGTACTTCCTGAACAGTACAGTATCATTTTATACTCTTAAGACTTTTACATGATGATTTTATATTGATTACACTAGAACAAAGTACACATAGGATATAGTAGTCACAGGAAGTGAAGAATTTATTACAAGTAACTACTGTAAAATGGTCACTGGAATAATCAATACTTTTTATGAGTTTGCTGATTACCTTGATCTGTCAGATACGCAATTTTATAAAATTTGTTGCTGTTACTCTATCAGATATTTTTCTCTCTTTCAGAAAGAATGGTAGGTAATCCGGAAAATTCTCAGAAGTAAAATTTTCTGCATGTTGATTTCAAATTGGGCTTCACTCTCCAGATACTCTTGTACAGGCTGTTTTATTGTGCTAGAAATAGAATTTATTCCCTTCAGGTTTCTATGACAGCAGAAACCATGAAATTGCTATGTTTGCTTTACTTGCATTTTGGTCTCTGTGATATTGACTGCCCTTAGCTTTACTTGCTAATGTGGAAAGCCAGATAATGCAGCATGTGATGAGTGTCTCATAAAAGGAGCTGATATGTGTGCATGAAAGCCATTTGTATCCATAAGCTGTAGCAACACATGCCAGCTTTTATGTTGCACCACCCAGATTGATGTTTCCAAGTACTTCTGTACACATATATGTATCATCCATCAACCATTCGATTTTTATTTTGAATATTCATAATGTTAACATGTATTGTCTCTGTTTATATGAGGTTCTGTTTCAGTGTTTAAGCTCACCAAAATCTTGGGTTTGTATTTGAAAGAAAACCAAAGATGAGAACTTTTGGGTGTTACATTATGCGATCCAGTTAAATAAGAGCCTGTCAAATAGGGCAAAAAACCAGGTGGAATGTTACTATGTGCCTGAGATATGTGTAAATCATAAATAATTCCATAAACCTCACTGGAATTAAATGTTCAGGAAAGTAATGTGGATAGCATTTCTACAAAAGCAGTTTCTTCAGTTTAGGCTAATAACATGTGATGCGTACAAGGCAAAGAAGAAAATTGCTTTCTATTTTCACTGACCCAGAGGAGGGAATGTCAGTGAGTTGAATAAATGGCTTAGTTTGACATACCTTGTAGCATGAATTCTAACTACAGAAAGAATTTGCTTGGATGTGTCAGTAGCCATTTGGGAGGAGTTTGTTGGTGGAGGACTAGTTAATAAATGAACTTTCAATTAATGCAATTTTGAGGTATAGGAAAAAAACCCTGAAGTTTCCTTAATTAATTTCCTACATTAATTTCCTTAATTTTTGGAGGTGTTTTTTTATGCTTGTAATACCTTTAACTACAGAATTCCTGACCTGCAGAAGTTGTCAGTACCATCTTTTAGCAAAAGAACTTTTCTAGCAATAAAATCTTTAGGCATATATTTAGTTTCTTTTTAGGGAAGTATTTACATATTTAAAACAAAATCTTCCATAAGAGAATTTTCCTCCTCAGGGGAAGAAGTAAAGTTGTCTTGATTTAATAAATTTATCCCCTTTGTAAAACCTTTACTGTGTTGAGTTGAAAAAATTCTCTATTTTTTTAGAACAAGATTCTGCTGCTAAATTAATGTCATTTAACTGTTTAAAAATCACCAGTATTAAAATAGTTTAATATTTTTAGTCATGCAAATATTCCAATTTTTAACATGTAATTGGCCTGAAATAGCAAGTGGCTAATGCAATAAGTAAAGTTGTTATAAATGTTCAAACCTTATACTACTGTTCTTCCTGTGCTGTTGTAAGCTTGTTACCCTAGACCGGTCACTAATCTGTTAGGTTGTTTAATATCACTGCAACTAGTACAATTATACCCTCTAAGTAAGTCAAAGAGTGTCAAGGAGTCAAAGTGTCAAGTCAAGGAGTTCAAAACTCCTTTGTGCAGTGCTTAATTAAATTTGTCAAGATTTAAATGAGTGCTCTGATGGCAGGGAGTAAATGCAACTTGACTTAAAGTTTGCAAAGTTAAAAGCTAGAATGATCTTCTTGGAAATTCTGGACAGAAAATTGCAATTGTGTCCATAAATAAGGCTTTCATCTTTCACTTGTTTAGAATGTTGATTGTATGTTCTAAATCTAGGTATTTCTTTCTTTTTTAATGGAAGGAAGGTAGGTCTCCAAGTTGAAAGGTAGTTTACTAGTACCTAGTTTAGAGATCTCATTTACAACAAAACTGGTGATCTTGTTTTTTCTAAGTAATTATAAATTACTCCGGTGGGAAAAGTAATTTTCATTAGTCTCTTTTGAAACTGTTTCATGGACCACTAATTCTTGTAGGGAAATAATAATAAATCTTAGATAAAGGAAGTCTAAATTTAGTGAGTTTTATTAAAAAGCTAATTGCCTTGAGATAAATATATATATAAAGGACTTTCAGAATGGACTTGCAAAGAAAGAATAAAATACAATACAAATTAACCAATTTTGGAAAAATATGATAAAATCTAAAGATTGTATTAAGGCTGGGGCTCTTGTGATTACATTGTATATCACTGTACATTCACTTTATTGTTTTGATTGATCAGAAATCTTTTATTCCTTTAAGAATAAACATTTTCTATTTTATAGTATGTGTGTCTTCTGAAAAACTTAAATAGAGGCCAAAATTTAGTTTAGCCTTTTATTTTTTCTAGCTTTTTGAAAAAAAGGCTCAAAGGCCTCTGTAACATGAAACATGGACAAGCTTTCTAGAGTTTAACATAAAGTGATATGGGATGAGCAAGTGAGGAAGCAGACTCTGAATTTCCATTCTTCTATTCCTTCCAAAATCCAAACATCTGTGAATATATCTGGCACTGCACCTGCTGTGATCAACTTAGCTGTACAGAATTATGGATATGTATAATTTTTTTAAACAGCTTTTCCTTTAGCTTGCAGTTTTTGTTCAGCTAAAATTTCTACAGGGTAGGATTTCTTGTTTTACAAGTTTCTGATTACTATCCTGGATACACTGTAGTTGCTGATAGGTTTTAGGTTTCTTTTAGTTCACCTGCTCCAGCTATGTTATTGCAGTTCAAACAGGTAAAACATTTCCAAGTCTACAGCAGGGTTTCAGCTCTAGTTTCATATTTCTCTGGGATAGGTTCTAGAGAGTGATTTTTCCCTCCACTGCATTCCTGTTGTTACACCTCAGACTATCTCTCTTCCAAGTGAAATGCAAGATGAGGGTATTATCAGGACAGATGGGTTGCACAGTGGCTTAAAGATTTCATAGACTGTTTCCCATTAATTTTGCCTTTCATTGGAAAATCACTCCAGGTGAATGTGAATCCTCTCAGACTCCTTGGGTGCTATGTTCTAAGGTCTGTGATCTGCCTTCTTTCAAAGCAGCATTCCCTGGCTCTTTGTGAATTTGGATATCTGTTTCACCTGCCTAGATGGTACCTCAGTGTTTAGGATCACAGCAGAACTCACAAACTCTGGTTGAACTGAAAGTGGCAAAGTAAAGCATGGTTGCTTGCAAACACACTGACTGTTAGTGAAGTGGCTCCAGTTTCACATAACTTCAAAGAAATTGTTTCTTATTCGCCATCATTTTGTCTGTATGTGTCTACATGCAATTATGCATTGTAGAAATACCTGAATTATGCTCAACAAATCAATTTTGAAAAGAAAGCAGTGGTGGATCTCCTAACATGTAGAACAAGTGTTCTAATTTTTCTTTTTCACTTTTTATTTTATCAGAATTAGTGAGATCTCTTTTGCCATTACATTTTTTATTTTTGATAATCTAGTTCATTTGTCTCTTAATATACTGCCAGAGCCACACAAGAGCAACCTCTTCCAAATAGTGTTTAATCAGATGATCTGTGAGAAATTAATCCTTGCAGTCAAATCTCTGCAACTTTTCAAATATTGAACAGTTTGTGCGTTTTATCCTTATCAGCCTACTTTTGTGTAAGAGAGGTTGAAGAGACCACATTTTTAGCTTTTTATGTTAATATGTAAAACTAAATTTCACTCTCTTAGTTGAGTTTTACAGTCTTCCGTAGAAAAAGAAGTCTTCTTTTCTTAGTGTTAAAAGCTTTGATAGAAAAAATTAATAGTATTTGTTAGGTAGTTTTTAATAAAACACTGATAGTTAATATTTAAATTTGCCCGCTGATTTGAATTGTATATTTTTGTAATCTTTCAGTGTAGAAAGTATTTACAGAGCTACTAAAACTTCTAGAGTCTGTATACATGTATCTTTATAAGATGGAGAGAAGAAAGCAGTCAAAAGCAGTTTTGACATTTCTGTCATCTGTACATCTGTTTCCAGTGATTGTGCATGCTTTATTATGTTAAAACTATGCTTGGAATTAAACTGCAATGCATTGAATGGAAATACTGCATGTAGGAAAATGTCCATGTAATTCCCAGTACTCTGTACCAAATGCCACTTAACCATATTTGGATTATTTTTACAAATATGCTACATGGTTATTTTCTTTCTTTCTTTCTTTGGTCAGATTTCCACATAGCAGAGGCTGTGGAGTGGCCTGGGTTAGACCTCAAACTAGGCCAAGTTTCTGGGTTGGCTCTGGACCCTGAAAATAACCTAGTTGTCTTCCACAGAGGTGATCATGTTTGGGATGAAAAGTAAGTAGAGATCCTTGCCGAATGGTGGGTTAGAAGGTTGAAATCCTGTGTGCTGTTTATATAAATTCTCAAAGAAAGACAGATTGAAATTCTTTTTCTACTTAAAAATTCAATTCTTAGGCTGAAAGGGCCTTTCTGAGACTCAGAATAGAAATGGTGACTGACAATTCAAGATGATGAGTTATTAGATCTTTAGACAGTAAGAACGTGTCTCCAGAGGAAAAGAACATAGTACATTAGGTCCTTAAACTGTATGAACACGTTAGTATGATACTCACTGAGATTGTCTCTACCTCTCCATGTCTCTTAGCAGGAATAATTAGCCCAGTGAATAATGTTTTAGTATGGTATGCTACAATTAGTACTTGGATTTAAGACATGAAAACCTGTGTCCAGTGTCTTCTTTGTGTTTATATACACTGAGAAAAATGGGATTGTTACAAGGTACTCTCTCAAAACAAACTTTGTTGTACTCATTCAATAAAATTAGCTGCATTTAGCATCACTCAAACAAAAAAATGTCTGAACTTTGGAATGGTAGTCTTTCTAGTGTTTGTAAAGTGTTATAGTCATAGGTATATTATTTTAAGAACAGAACATTCCAATAAAGAATACTTTATTTATTTTTGCTGGGTTCTTACATCTTTGATTTTTAAAATTGTATATGTCTTTATATGGATACTTTTGAATACTGGGAGGAAGTAGTACAAGCATATTATGTGGTACCCTTTTTAAATACACTCTTTAAAAAAATTTCTCTTCTTTTTTTCTTCCTTTTAAGCATCTCTTTTCTCTATGTATAACTATCAGACTAAAGGGTAGGGCTGTTTTCAAATCTGATTAATTCATTTTAAGATAACATAGTGTCTGAAAAATAGGACAGTATTCTGAACATTTTGATAACAAATTATGCTTAGAATAGTGTTTTATGAAAGAAAATAAGTTATTTAGGTTCTAAGCTAAATAACATAATGCAGCAAATAAGACAATTATTTATTTCTCATACAGTAGTCTCAATGCGTCAGTGATATCTCCAGCTCAAGTGTATATAAATACAGACTACAAAATTTGAAAGGATGCATCATAGGGCTTGTATTACTCAGACTTCAAGTATTCTGTAAAAGCTGGTTTTTTATCCTCCTACTCAGGAACATAAGCACTGTTCTTTGTGTTGTTAAATAAAGAATTGTAAAAATATTTGAAAATAGGCTGATCCTTCTGAAATACTTATTTTTGAGTGTCTGGCAATTGAAATATAGGAACAATCCAGAGCACAAAACTTGAGTTTGAGATCCAGCAGTACTGGGAAAGCCTACAGATTTTAAAAAAAAAAAAAGAACATTCCCTAAAACAGCAGGTCTGCATGATGAATCAACCATGTTGAGAGACAGATAGAACTTCAGCTTCTTTATGCTGTGGCTGCAAAAGAAAATTGGAATTGTAATATATAGTCTGGAAATCCATGTACGTGCCACTTGTGCTCAGTAACACTGCACAAGGTCTTCCATAAAGGTAACTAATCATTAAGTCCTAGTTCTCCAGATTCTCCAAGACTTTGTTCCTAAGTCTTTTTTTTCTTCTTCTTGTGAAGCATAGTTAATGTATAGGAAACCTAGTGTTGGTAGTCATCTTAAGTCATCTGAACTACAACTCTGTAGGCCTTTTATATAGAGTGTGGTGATTTAAAAATGTGTTTGGAAAACACACCTATTGTTAAGCTGTTGTTCCACATCTTCTGGCATGGAGAAGAGGCACACAGAAAGGTGCTCACCCAGTCAGCCCTCTCTTTTTATCATGGGGTATGTACATGGGCATTAAATTTGAGGTCCCTTTCATGTGTTGTGATGAGGGTGTTCTAATTTTTCAAGGAAAAAGATGGTATTTGAAAGGGGTTTATCATGCCAGTTGTGTGGGAGGTGTAAGAAGTTAACTTTTATCATTAGCTGCAAATACACAGTTAATTTAATATAATATTCCTTACCAAACTGTAGACATAATAAATTAATAGCCTGAAAACCCAGAATTTATTTTCTGTCTCAATGTTTCACCAGCTTAGTATATAAGCAAATTAAACAAAAATAATCTGTGCTGTTAGGCTGTGCACAAATATTTCCAATGCCTTGTTAACATACGCCACAAAAGCTGGATCCTTATTCAGCAGAATATAGCTGGTTAAATTATCTATGCTGTTGCAAAAAGTAACTTCAGTCTATTTTAGAGCACAAAAGTTATGTAGTGACAAGCCCTGTAATACAGTAGCAGCATTGCAGTGGCTGTAGCAGTCCTTCACCTTAAATAAGTAAGGTTCTTCTATAGCATTGTCTCTTCAGTTTCAGAGCAGTCTTTGCTATAAGAACCATGTGTTGTGTAAAATGAAAAGAATTAAAACTATTCAGCTGACTAAGCAGTGAATCAGCTGGAAGTTATTTTGCATTTTGTCATGAAAAATGTATGCTATTTATCCAATTTATTAAGAACTTATTAGAGAATATAAGTTACATTCTTGTTACTGCATTCCTACCAAGGTAAGTAGGCTGAGCACAGTACCACAATGGTGATGGATATTGATTAAGAATAGACTTCAAGGCTGTGCTTTCAGAGGTTATGAGTTTAGGTGGTCTGTCTAAATTTCCCATGTAGCCCACAAGAAGGATACTATACTAGATTTAGCAAGAAATGGTTTGCATTAGTGTGATGAGACCAGCTCAGAAGTAGAAACATAACTGGAATTACATTGGACTTTGAAATTAGAAGTAGTAGATATGTAGTGGGCAGTGGATTTTACTTGTCCTTTAGTATCAAAGTGCAGTACCAATCAGAAAACCATGCTTTAGAGCAATAGGACTACTGTGTTTAGTTGTTCTCTTTGTGTGGTTTTGGTCTTGCTGCTTATAAGGTAGAAGTAGTCAGCATTGTTTGTGTTCTTATTTATCAGTTAAAACAAAGGAACATAATCTCGAACGCTAGGAAGAAAAGAGTGACTGATTTTGTAGCATTTTAGTGATCCTAGAAAAGAAGTTTAACAGGAAGAAGATGAATGGAAGGTCACTCCCATAAACTCAAGTTCGCCAGAATTTCTCTGCATACCATACAATCTCCTATGTACACTGAAAGCACTTAGTTCTCAGAAGAGCTGGGAATAGCAGGAAATAGTTGGACGTCTGGACAGCACCTACTAAAAACCAAAATCATAACAAGGAAAGCCAATAATTATTTTAAGTAGTCTAAACAGTCAGTTCTGCAGAGATACAATCGTATTTACTGTAGGGCTTGTTTTATCATCTGCCATCACTAAGATTCTTTTCTGTGTTTATTTGTGTTGATTTTCTGCAGTTATCTATGTAGATTAAAAATAAGATTAATTCAGTCTGTCCATTGTTGGTGCTCCAATTGTGGTCATCCATAGCTAGAGCAAGCCCTTATAAGTATTAGAATTTTTTAAAATAAAGGTTTAAAATTAAGAGAATGTGTTATGGCAGATTACTGTCATGAATACCAATGAGTATTAAAGAATATCACAGCACCTCCTGAATCATGTTCAAACATGAAGGTACAACACCAGTGTAGGCCTTTGTGTGTCATTACCATTTACCCATTGTCTCCCTCTATATGATAGCAGAACTCTGGAGAGAGATCTAGTAGCTATCACCTTTGGCTAAATCATTCATTCAAAAGGATTGTTTCCATCAGATATTATTTCTGCCAGAAGTTAAATAGTTACAGATACTTACTATATGCAATGTCAGCATCTAAATATTATTTTTTAATCATAGCCTATGCAGAAACTTAAACACATTCTGTACAGATTTTTTTGGTTGTATATGAGGCCAATATTGCTTTTCCACATTAAAAATTCTAGACATATAAATATTTAATGCTATGGAGATGTGAGACTGTTAGAACTGTACAATATATGGTTTTAACAGATTTATTCATAGCCTTCTCTGTGACTACAAAGTATATTCTTGTTTGCCAAGTAGCATCAATCATGGCTGGATTTCTCTTGGGATTAACAAATGGATTTAAAAATACAAAGTGGGAGCAGAGTCTTGTATTCATGCATTTTTCATTCACATCAAACACCATGCTCTAGCATTTAGCCTGAAATGTTGTTCAAAATATTTTACACTCTGTTTACCTTCACTAAAAGTGGAACATATATTTTAACAGGTTAGAGTAATAGCCAACTTCTATGTAAGGATACAGACAACTATATTTTTACTTTTTGGAAGCATGTGATAATTTCATGCCTAATAAATGTCCGCTGATTCTTAATATATGAAATCATGACATGTTCATTTTTTTTATTCATATATTCCATGTACCCTGAAAATTGAGTGCAATTTGGAAGGATTAGGAGGGATGCACATAATATCCTACAGTCTTTTGTAAGCACACTGTGAAAAGGATAAGAACCATAAGAACTAAATCTTGTAGTAATAAGCTCTAGCAAAATATTGAACTGCATATGAAAAAGAAAAAGCAGAAGATCCACAAACATGCACAGACTGCCTTAGATGGTACAAACTATACTTGGTCTTACTGGCAAGTATGCCCTGGTGATTACCTATATTTTCTGTTAGGCTGCATTGTTGAATTTTTCATTTCTGGGTTGCCATGGCAATGAAATCATTAAAAAAATTTAAAAGGGATTTTTACTTACTTGCTTTAGGATTATTTTCAATTGTTGCTGTGTTGATTTGATGCCTCTTTAGTTTGGAAGTCATAACCTCAGTAGAAAACACAGACATACAACACTTTTAACTCTTACAGTCGTACAGTGATGTAATAAGGTTTATATTTAAAGAAAAAATAACCCAGTAACCCCACACTGGAGCTGAGCTACAAAACTTGGCTTTAAGTTGTGTGTATATTATTCATTAGTAGAACCTTCTAATGCTCACTTTCTATTCAAATCTTTTTGTACAGTTCTTTTGACAGCAAATTTGTCTATCAGCAAAGAGGACTTGGACCAATTGAACAGAACACAATTATTGTCCTGAATCCAAGTAATGCAAAACTGCTTCATTCCACAGGCAAAAATCTGTAAGTTGGGTTGTTTTACTCTTACTAATTGAACTAATATTTCCATATATTTTATGCCAAAGAGTCCCTAAACCCATTTTCGTGTGTTTTATATTATATTTGTAGATTTATATACAATTATATAATTGTAACCTCTAAGTATCTTCAAGTAAATAAACAAATATAAAAATAAAAATTCATCAAATAATAAAATTAATTTGCCATCTTAATTTGCTATCACCTCTCTTTCTTACATTTCATACAATTGTATTTACAAGCCAGGTTAGCAGAAGGGCAGAGCTCATTAATATTGTACATTTCCTTATAAATGCTGAGTGAGGTATCTGAGATCAACTTAATTTCATAACTCAGACACCCTTGTCAGGAAAATTCTAAACTGTAAAGCTGTATTTTTCATTGAATGCTACACATAGTTAGTGTGTACAGCATTTGTTTTTGATCTGTATATAAAAATGAAATCTTCACATCTATATCAGTCGTCCAGAAAAATGTTTTTAACTTCATTCTTCTACATTGTGCTTTCAGATTTTATTTGCCTCATGGTTTGAGTGTAGATAAAAATGGTAACTACTGGGTCACTGATGTAGCTCTTCATCAGGTATGTTTTTGAAGCTTTAGTACTAGGACCTTAATATTTTACTAAAAAATAGTTTTATTTTCCTAGAGATTTGACATTGCTTATCAAGGCCTGTTAAAAATAACATTAAGAATATGTCTACAGAAATTTACCCCTGTAAATTGTACAACTTTATGGAATCTAGTTGTGTTGAATAATTTGCTACAAGGACATAGCATATAGAAATGACAGAATCGTATACTTGACCCTCTGGCTGCTACCAGCTGAGGTTGAACTTCACATCAAACAACACCTTCTCCTCCGGGCTGCTCTCAATCCCTTCTCCTCCCAGCCTGTATTTGTGCTTGGGATTGTCCCAACCCAGGTGCAAGATCTTGCACTTGGCCTGGTTGAACTTCACAAGGTTCTTCTCTCTCTGGCCTTTAAGATCCCTCTGCAACTTTCTGCTATGTCTTTTGCTTATCAATGCACTGAAGTCTAAAAAGTGAACCTTATTGTTTGCTTTGTAATGACAGGAAATCTGTATTTTAAGCAGAAGTTTCCCAGAATCAGCACTATTGAAAAACTAATAGATATTATGGTCAATATATTAAGATTATATTTGTTATATAAATTTATTTTATACACAGTAATAGGAGTTTTCCCCTAGGATATCTAGGTCTTAAGTTTCACCTTCCATAAGTTTCCATAAGGTAAGTTTCACCTTTTCTTTTCCTTTTGACTAAAAAAAAGGTTTTCAAACTAGGAGCCAATGACAAAGAGCCATTGCTCATCTTAGGAACGGCTTTGCAACCAGGCAGCGACAAAAATCATTTCTGTCAACCAACTGATGTGGCCGTGGACCCGATCACTGGCAGCGTTTATGTCTCTGATGGCTACTGCAACAGTCGGATTGTTCAGTTCTCTCCAGATGGACTGTATGTGATGCAGTGGGGAGAAGGTACAGTCAGGGCTCTTGGTAATTTACCCATACTGCTGTTACCATGAACTCATCATGAACCACAAAATTGCTGATGTTACTGTTAATTTTTTTTAATTAATTTCTATATCTGAAATACCTTCCGGACCCTACATGAATTTCAGCCTTATCCTTGCTTCCAAATTTCCTCTTGGCTTTTTCTGCAGCTACTTTTAGTGGTTATATATTTACTAAAGATAAAAAGTAGGGGTTTGTTATCTTGCTTCCAGAATAAATATTAGCATATCCTATTTGGTCAAGAAAATATTCTGACTTCCACAAAGCCAATTTTTCTTTTCCTAAACATAGAAGAAAGGAATAGTTTTTTGCCAGATTTGTGCTGTGATTTCATCTATTTTAAGATTTCTGAATAATTACATTTCTGCCTGACTCAGATTTATGTATCACTCCAACTATGCTGAATATTATCAGGAAATTGCAAATTCTAAATTTGGGATTTATAAAGAAAATGCACGAGGCTACCATGAGTTAGCTGCCTAAGTGCTAGGAGAAAGCAAGCTGACCACAGTCTTTTCACAGAATACATTGCATTATGTGGCATATTGCTGTTTCTAAGTAAAACTGATAGTTTCAGTGTGTACTTTAACACAAACTTGGGGTCTTTTTATTGCAGAGACTTCTCTAGGCAGATCCAGGCCTGGACAGTTTCGTATCCCCCACAGCTTAGCCCTGATCCCTGACTTAAGTCAGCTGTGCGTTGCAGACAGAGAAAATGGTCGAATTCAGTGCTTCAGGTTGGAGACTGGGGAGTTCACAAGAGAGATCAAACACAAAGCATTTGGAAGAGAGTTGTTTGCAGTTTCATATGTTCCAGGTAATCTTTTCTCTTGTTCTTCATATTTCAAGTACTTATTTTGTGCCAGCATGTCCATGTTATTTCCTGAAGTGCTGTCGTGCTATCTTAGGACAATTATTAATTATCTTCCACAGTAGTCCTGATGCAATGGAAAATTTGAGAACTACTCGTTTTCCTACTTGCAGATGAGGGAAGCTTGCACCTAATCTCTGCTTCTAAAAAGTGATTGATTGCTCCCTAAATGTGACGTGAGCAAGTAGATGATCTTGCTGCTTCCTGGTGACTGCACAGTTAATCGGTTAATAATGGATTATTATTGATAATAACATTTCTTGGTACTCATTTTGAACTCCATTAAAGAGAGCAAAATTAAGATCAAATGATCAAGAAGGGCTTTTATTTCATGAAACAAAATAACTGAAAGCAAACAGAAAATAATGTGGTTTTTAATATCAGTCTGGTTAACAATTACTGTATAAAGTTTTGGGATTAGATTTTTAATACTGATACTGAAGGTAAAGTAAATGTTAAGAATGGGATGAGGAATTTTGGCATGTTCGGTTCCTGACTCCTTAATGTCAAATTTAATCATGTTTCGCTCTTTTGCATCTGCCAAGAATGTAGAAAAATGCTAAAATATTCTGGATGAGATGCTTGGTATCTATCTGTCTCTGACAGTGGAAAGAGGCATTCTGAGAGTATGTGTAAGCCTGGATGCATTTTGTAATCATTCCTCTCCTATTCACCATGCATCCACAAACCCTTTATTTAGCATTTTTAGGAGGTAACCTCTTATCTCTTCTTCATTGTATCCTTCTGCAGGTATGTTGCCCATAAATTCTAATCCCATTTTGGACTGACTTGTATTGTCTGGTTCATTGGCTTTCCACTACTGCATGCTCCAGAAGTTCATTGCCAACTTTTTTTTTTTTTAATATAAAGTGACCAAGTTTCATTGAGTGCTTCTCAATCTCAGAATTTTGGGAGTTTAATAACAATTCCACACTCCCCCAATCTGGTGCCCCTCCATCTTGCTTTATCCTCTTCAAACCAGGGAATACCAGCCACCTTAGTCTCTCCCCATAAGCTATTTCATTGCTTCAGCCCCCTGAGTATTGCATTTGCCTTTCTCTTCCAGCATCTTTAGCTTCATTGGAACCTTTCTGAGATGGAAAGAGTAAAAGAGCACTCAGTTCTCAATAGGTATGCGTGCTGAGTTTTGCATAGTGTAGAACTTCCCCTCCATTACTAATTCTCCTCCTCATGATGCCCGACATTCTACTGAAATTTTGTCTGACATTATACATGGAGGTGGAGATTTCAGGAATCTTTTAGGGATGGCTTGGAAATGTCTCTCCTGAGCTGTAACTGCCAGTTCCAAATTCAAACACCACATAGGCATGGTCTAGATTATTTTTTAGAAGAGACATCACTTTACATTTGTCTTTGCAGAAGCTCTTCTGTCATCTGTTTAACAACTTATTCTTATAAGAAGATCTTCCTTAGTTTACTACTTCAGCATTCTGCTAGTCTTTTGGAGAAATGTCTGTTTGGAGTGCTGGGTTACTTAATTTGGCCTGAAATCTATGATTTCACATTTGATTTCCTTCTGAATTTGAGTGAATGCCTTCTAAACTTCATGCATTACTAACCTCCAACTTGTCCTACACCTTGTGCTTCAGTTGAATTGTCTCCTCTGATATCTTTACTAGGAAAAAAAATGAGTGTTAGAAACTTCACAACATATTAAATAGATAAAACTGACAAAACCAATTTCTTTGCCATATAATCCCTGAGTCCCCCTTTCACATCTTTTGCTTTTGTGGTCCCACTGACTGCCCAGCTGACCTTCTGCTTTTGATGCATTGAAAGAACTATTTGCTTATCAGGACAACCATCCATAGCAAAGCATTCTTCAGATTATTCTTTTTAAATCTTCACATTCCTTTTCATTTAAACTATATATAAAATATTTCCATGCTGATGGTCCTCATTTGAATAAGTGTGCATCTCTTAAATACAACGTTTCAGTGTAACTTTCTTCCTGTAGTTTCTTTTTATCTTCCTGTCTCTCAGACAGCCTTTTTTTCATCTAAGCTATTACAGTTCCATCTTCACTGCAGTTTGCTATGTTTGGGTTCTTAAGGCAAATCTAATGTTGTTGCAGGTGGTCTCCTCTTTGCAGTTAATGGAATGCCTTATCCTGGAGAGGCAGAATCAGTGCAAGGATTTGTGATGAACTTCTCTACTGGAGAAATAATTGATACTTTCATTCCACTTAGAAAGGTAGAGTATTACACAGACTGCCTGTTGCATAGAATTATATATATGAGAACATTGGTAACATTCTACTTTTCCAATTTCCATAAGACTATTGTAGGAAATAAGATGTCTTATTATGTAAGGTGTTAAAAAGGAATTCTTTATAGTACTAAATAAAAACACTAGAATTTTGGGTCTTAGCTTCTACATGTGGTGCACGTTTAAAAATTATGCTAGCTACTATGTTTGATTCCTCCAGATAATATTTGCAGAGAGGATAAGCCTATTTTATTATTGCCAGGACAGTTCTTAAAAGTTAATTTAAGAGAATAATGAAGGAATTGAAATATTCATATATTTAGATGCTAGTAATTTGTCAAAAGGTACAGTTTATTCCTAAGAGAAATAATATGCAACAGTGTAGTTATATCCCTCTTTAGAGAATAATAGTGTGTCAGTTAAGGCTAAATATCTTCATGCAGTATTGTACATAAAAATTGTGTGGGTTTTTTAACAGTTTCTGTATATTGTGTTAGACTAAAGAATGAATGTTAATATTCCCACTTGATACACTCTTTGTTTCCAGTCCAACTTTAAATTATATTTAGAGGGTTTTTTTCTGAGTTTAGCAAATAGCTTCTTTTGCATATGAGCTTTAACAAAAACTAGATGTGTGGGCTACAAATCAAGATTCTTTATTTTTGAAAATATATATTTCAGTGGATAAAATGGAATGTAATAATGTTAATAGAAATAATACTAATATAATTTTTTTAGCATTAATGCATGGAATAATCTCCCTGGAGAAGGCAAGCATTCAATAGAAATGGAATTCCTCTCCTTTCACACACTGGGGTTTCACACCAGCACCTGCTCCATTTTCCAGTCTAAAGCAGGATTGAATATGACCAGGCTCAAGTTGGGGGTTAAGGAGGTGTCATGAAAGCATAGACAGTTAAGGGTAATATGTGACTGTTTATCTTCACAGAGCTTTGAGATGCCACATGATATTATTGCTTCAGAAGATAGAATAGTATTTGTTGGAGATGTTCATGCCAAAACAGTATGGAAGTTTGCATCTGCTGAAAGTATGTTCTTTTTGTTCTTAATGTCCTAACTTCACATTTTGTACCCTTTGTATAATTTTGTATCTCTTATCTTGTACGTTGCCAAGATCCTGGTGGCATAGCTAGTGATTTAAAGGCACTACAAGCTTCACCTGCAGCAGTTGTGTGCTGCTGCTCAGTTTTCATTCAAAGACTGTTCTTCAGCATTGTTGTGTGCTCTGTCAAAGAAGAGTCCTGGGCACATGAGGACTTGTCACAGAAGGAATCAACATACATTTACCTTATGCATCCATTGTCAGTACCTGCTTAAACAAAAGTGTGACTCTAGTATTTTAGTAATTTCAGTGTATTATTTGCTGAGAGCTCAACTGCTTCCTGTGAGGTTACCATGCAGACAACCCACAAGATAAGAAATAAAATCACAGGTCAACTTTAAAATTATATTCATTTCATTGGGAGAGTTTACCACTAGAAAATTAATCTAGTAAAATTTGAAGTCCTATTTCCATGCAGAGAAAGCACTTGCCAATTTTAATCTAGTAACCCCCAAGGCAAGCAGCCTTACTTCAGGGAGAGGAACGTGATTCGTCAGACATCAATTTAGTAGGATTCAGAGAGAAGTTAAATGTTTAACAGGAAAAAAATGTAATCCTCTGCTCTATTATATGGAATTAAAAAAGTATGACAGACATAAAGTCTTAGGCTTCAGGATTTTAGTCATCCAGTGAGAGCCTGCTGCTATAAATGACTAAGATAGTTGTTTGTTATTTGTCTTGTTTATAATTAATGGATTTTCCTTGGGGGCATTTGGTATCAAGTGCTCTTAATAACAGCAGACTGGACCAGATAAATCGTAATTCTGATTGGATATGTTTTTATCTGCAGCTAGTAAACTGAACATGAACAATTCTTGGCTTTTATTCAAAGAAACATGAGAATAAAAAAGTAATGGAATTTTTACAGGTTAGATGGGGGAAGTCTTTGTATAAAATTTTATTTTTACTTTTTGCTGAAGCATAAAAGAGCAGTAGCTAAGAAACCCTGATTCAACCAGCCTTTAATTCACTATAATTTTGTTTATAATAAACAGTTTTACTTTTGTGAGAATCTATAGGCATATGCCTAAAATATTTCTGCTTCATAAAAGCTGATTATTGCAAGAAACTTCCATGAACCGAACTCTTCCCTTTTTTTCTATGGCCTTGTGAGCTACTGAATAGTTTGTATTGACTCTCCATGGTGAAATTCAGGTGTTGATGAGAATGTTTACTGTAGGATTGTACTGTACATTTGAGAAAGCTAGCAGAAAAATGTCACTGAGTGACTTTCTGAAATGTCAATTGTCCTGAAGAATGATTTTGTTTTACAGAAATGGAACATCGGTCAGTTAAAAAGGCTGATATTGAGGTACAGGAGACAAAAGGTTAGTCTGATTCATAATGAAAATGAAGAGGGCAATCAGTATGTTCACATAGACTAGGACTGCCTCTGCCAAGCTGGGGGGAAAAAATGCTGACTAGTTTGACTGTTTTGTTTTTTGTGGGCTCCTATAGGAAGCACTAGAATGAAGCTTGTAATGCTGTTGCCTGGTAGATGCTATTTCACAGCCAACCTAAATATTTCATTTTCAGTGATGACAAGTGCTTCACTGTCACAGAATAAAAATTTAACTATTAGGTTAATTCCATTCTACCATCTGGTGTGGTCCAGACTGATATCTGTGGCAGCTCCCTTAGATGCAGAAATAGCTCTGAAATGCAGCTGCAACAATCACTTCCCAGCACCCTCCCCCTGCTTTACAACCCTTCTCCAAAAAAAGGGTTATTTGAAACAGCAATTGATTTATATTCTTGTGTAGTCTTTCAGTACACAGCCTTGTCAGTCACACCATATGGCAAGAAATACCATTTTTTCCTATTTACATTTCTTCCCATAGATTTACTAGACTTTTTATTTGCTTGATCTGCATGAAAATGAAAAAAAAATGAAAAAAGAAAATTAAAGCATGTAGGAACAATATAAGGAGATAGTACACGCAGAGGAGATTGAAAGGGGTAAAATACCAATTAAGATCGATGAAAAGTAATTTTAACCATTTGTATTCTATTATGTAGCTCATTTCCATTTCAGAAAAACAGTACCAGATTATGGTACTATTTATAAAGGCATTTAAAATATTCAAATGTTCTTAACTGGCTTTCTTTGGTTAAATTCAGAGCTTATGTAGTGTGCTTCAGCCATGTATACACAGACAGAGAAAAGTCAAAAAAATCCCAACTGCCAATTTAAACCATATAGAATAAAGTAGAATAAGGAAGGCTAACATTATGAAACAAAGAAATGCTTACTGCAATCACTCTTATCCTTTTATCTCCGTTGGTACATCAGCCTGTCTGAAGCACTCAAAAGGGAAGTGTTGACATTACAGCATGCTGTATATCTAGGGATATGTAAATACATTTTGGCTTTCTTTAGCTGACACTTCTAATGTCATAGCAAAAAAATGCAGTAGTAACATGAGAGTAAGAAAAAGGTTTCAAGTAACAATGTCTAAAACTGGTTTGACTAGGTAGGCTGAAATTAACATCTTTCAGCTCCACTGGGAGAAAAGAGCCAATGGACTTTGTGTCATCTGCTTAATAAATGGAGAAGAGTTGCCTGCACTCAAACAGCCTCCTGGGGACAGACTATTACTAGTGCTTGTATTGCTGTGACATGAGGGAAAATATATGGAGTATTGTAGCTTTGCACAGAGGTGGGAAAGATGATGGACAAAAATTTTCCTTAGCAATAACTACTTCTTGAACAGACATGTTTTCATTGTGTTGTTATCCTCGTACTTGTGATAATAATTATATTGTTATCATTGTATTAGTGTTGACTGTAAACTGAACCTTTTGCCATTCCTGCAGAGTAGAACATCATTTTAATTTTGATACAGAATCAAAACAGAGTTAATTGAGAGTGCTTCTGATGTAGCTACTTGTTAAGACATGCTGTTCAGTCTGACTTCAAAGTATATAGCTAGACAGCTTTACTTATTAAAAGTTATCACAAAGCATATGCAGCATCATAAAGGTTTTTCCCTGAAATAGTTTTTTCTCCTTGTTAACAAAAAGAGTTAACAAATTAGTCAGGAATGACTGGATGCAGTTTTCAAAAGCTGTCCATATTTGTAGAATTAAAATTCCTTCATGTAATGTAAGAGTTCTGAAAATTTAACCCTTTGTCACAGTTTTATTAGAAAGATCTTTAAACTTTTCCTTTTTGTTTATGATAATATAATGTACAATGGCTTTCTGTATTGTGGAAGTGTTTTTGTCAAAAGGAGATATTTAATTGATATTACACCACACAGTTATTTGCAAAAATGGATCATTGAGGTAATTACCTATATTTTAAGAAGTAGTTAATTTTTAGGACAAAACTGTTTGACACATCTCCTTTCCTCATTTGAGAAAAGGGGAAGGAATCTTTGCTAGTGATTGGTATCAGTCAGACTTTCGCTTTCTTTCATTTTGGGATAACATCAGCAAAAGCCAAAAAGGTGTCCATAACAGTATGTCTTCTGTTTCCTTGTTATAAAGCACTTAAGGTATCCTAGCTTGTTGTTTCCTGTAACACTGTGTTGTTTGTTGCATCTGGATTACATACAGAAATTGTTTTCTTTTTAAAGAATCAGAAACAATTGTTGAAGCCAGATTGAAAAACAAGCCAGAATCGACGGACTCTCTAAAGAATATGGATAAACAGCACTTGGTCCAACAGGCCAGCACCACTGGAGTTTCCTTTGTTCTTATTACAACTCTTCTTATTATCCCTGTTGTTGTCCTGCTGGCAATTTTAGTATTTATTCGGTGGAGGAGGACAACTCTCTATGGAGGTAACGGTAGTAACTGTTCTAGAAAACAGGCTTTTATTATTCCAGTTCCAAATATCACTGAACACTGGATAAGGATATGAAGAGAGCAGCTCCCTGCCCCTTTGCCCTCCTGAACAGCTGTAGAGGGGCTGCATGCAAACTAAGGCTCAGCAGAGACACAGCACCTGCAGCTCTCTGAGCCTTTAAGAGTGCATCTCAAGCTAGCACCTCTTCAGAACATGTATCAAAAACTTTAATTTGTGTCAAGGCAAAAACTGGTGTCTCAGAAATGACTAGAATAAATTAATATTGTTCTGTCTAGAATTCAGAAATTTTAATACTGCAAGCATAATTTGGATTTTTTAGTATGGAATCTTAAAGTTGCTGAGAACAAGACTCCATGGGTATTACAGAGACACAAACAAAATGAAAGCAGATACCATTATAAGGGATTATGTATTATTGTTCTCTCCTACTGTCAGTTCTGTGAGTCAGACAAGTTTCCATAATGCACCTTAATCCATAGCTCTGAAAGCTTTAATTGGTACTTAGAAGCTATGTAAATGGTTCTAAATTCGTATTGTATAATAACATTATTTTTCATAAATTGTCAGACTGCAATAGGTGTTTGATCACTAGACTCATTTTGTATCACGAAATTGTTTTATCAAGATATTTTCATCCAGGGAATAAAATGTACGTGAAGTAGACAACACAGTTCTGACACTGTTCAGGACCTACTGTAACAGAGTAGGCCGTTCATCAACCTAATAGGGCTGTGCAAATGAATTGGATGTATTTTATTTGAAGATTTCAGCATACAGCTTCCTGACTTTTTGTATTTAAAAGTGTTAGCATACCAAATGTCGTAGTAGCATGGTCTACTGCTGTACTGCTATAAATGGCTTCTTAAAGCTGCTGATTGGTTTGTTGAATGTCTGTGATTTCTATCAGAAAATACAGGTATTTATTTGATCACAGAACATAGGGGTTTAGCTTATTTTTGAAATTCATTTTTCATCTGATGGGGAACACAAACTTGATTCTAGTTCAGGCAGAATTTTAGGCAGACTTAGCAATAAGTAGTCACTGAAGATATTTCTAAACACAGTAACTGGAGGCTTTTTTTCTGTATTTATGTTAAATGACAGATTTGATGGAACTTTCTCAGAGGAAGGTTTGGGGGCAAAGATCAAGGGGTTTTGAAAATATCTTTTGCAACTTTCATCTGTCATTATCTGCCCACTAAAGAAGATGAGTCACTACCGGTGGGAGTGCAGCAGCTATGATGAGTTATATGAGTTATCTGGTGAATGACATGAAGCACTTTGAAATGAGGGCAAATGGGTAGGAACACCAGTTACCTGTGTAGAGCTAATGAAATAATGGATGCTAAAAATGCATAGTCTGCAGCTTCTACTTCAAAGATTAATTTCCTTCTTCTTTCCCAATATGTTACACCTAGCTTTTGTGGCTCATGTGCTGGATCTTTAAAAACAGTTTCTGGAAGGATACTTAAAATAATCACCAGTATACTGGTTAATTAGTAGATAGGTTTTTATTCACCCTTTACAGTTAAAGCAAACCTTATGAAAATCCTTTCCTTTTCGTAGGGAAAGGTGGTGGTGGAATTAACCTTGGGAACTTCTTTGCAAATCACAAAGGCTACAGCCGAAAAGGGTTTGACCGGCTGAGCACTGAAGGAAGTGATCAAGAAAAAGATGAAGATGATGGCACTGATTCTGAGGAAGAGTGTTCAGCATCTTCACTCCCACCAGCACCTTCATCATCCTGAAACCAACCTTTGAGTTCTCCATTATACAGTTCAACCCAGAATGACAGATTCCTTTTCCCTTAAGCACGTTTAAGATCTTGTATATTTAATTGTAAACCGTTCTAGTCTGTGTGGGACTGTACACTGGTTCCTTTAATTTTAGTTTGGTTTTAGTTATGTGTTTTAAGTGAAGGAGTGTATGGAAAATCCATATCAGTGCTGTTGGTTTTTATGTGAACATCTTAATAAAGCAAAGTCTTCTAATTGCAGGATGATTTAAAGCAGTAGTATTTTATCATCAAATATGGGGATCTTGTAAATAAGTCTTACTATCTGCTTCATCAAAATATTTTTACCGTAATTATTCAGTTGCCAATTTCTGTTTTGTGCCTTTCCTCTTCAATGTCCTTAACCTGTTGCAGTACAGAGAGTATACAGTGCCACAAGAAAATGAAGCTGCTAAGTCTTCTTCTATTTTTTTAAATCACTAACATGATATTGCATTGAAGGAAAGAAAAAAGTCTCTATTTAATTTTTTTCTTCTTCCTAACTTGATGTGTTTCTGGAATGTCTTATTTTTAGATGGTATCACTGTTAGAACACTATTTTCGGAAGCTGAATGTAATTTGTGTAATAAAGTATTCGCAGAGCATTGGCTGTCAGTGTGTACTTTGGAATTTTTGCTTGCTTTTTTTTTTATACAACTTTGGTAAAAATTACAGGGAGCACATAATACAGTAAAAATTTTAATGTGTTCTACCAGCAGAGGAAAAAAAATGCTATTTTGTATGGAAGCTGCAAAAATATTTTGGTATTTCACAAAGTTGTTTGGAGTTTTTAAAAAGACTAATAATGCATACATGTACAAAGTCAACCTTAAACATCTAAAGAGGGATTTTACTTGTGTAATAAAACGATAAGGTATTTCTGTAATAAATCACATAGTCACAGTCACAGCTAAGAGAAAACCTGTGTCTCAAATTAAATATGCAAATTAGTCAGGGTAGGTATCTAATATCTACCTAATTGGAAGTACTGATTTTCTTTTTTTCTCCACACTTCCTTTTTCATTCATTCAACAGGAACCCTCGGTCCTGTAATGAACTCTCTTATTTAACAGTAGACTTACGGAAGTCCTGCTGGGTAATTACCCTCTCTGTATGAGTCATCTGGAGTGTGAATCATTGTGTAACATCATCATGACTAATCAGTCTAGTTTGAGGATCAGAGCATAATTAATGTTCTTTTAAAACTGCTATTATGAGCAGAGAGTACACAGCTGTAATTTCTACAGGGTTTTATGAAACAGTTTTCATTATCGTCATTGCAGGTGTTGTAATGGGCTACTGCTGGCACGGTGGTTGGAAAATAACCTTTAAGCTCCTTGTGGTGGTTTTGCAAGGTTTGTGGGGGAATAAAAGTAATGATAGTGGAGCAAAAGGGAAGCTATCTTCCCCTGACAAGATTTTATAAATCCTGTTTTTCTGGGAAAAAATCCAAAAAGCCACAACCAAAACCCTGTACTTAAAATGCATTACAGGCTGGTTTCTTTTCTCACATACAGCAAAACCTGCAGGACAGACATCTGGAATGCTGGAGTACAGGCATGGTTTCATGTGAAATGTATCTAGTCCATACTCTTAAGTTGCTTCCTCTCCTGCAGGTTTTTGTTTTCCTAATGTTACAAGGAAAACAGTGTGTTTCTTTCTCGCTTTTGAAAGCAAGGCACTACTATTTTTGGCTGTGGCCTTGATCCTCGTATATATGAATAAAAAGAAATCAGTTAATTGGGAAGAATTCTCTGAAGCTGTTGGCAAAAATGCGAAGTCACTAGTTTACAGGAAGTTTCCAATGACAGCAGTTAAGAAAGCTGTGGTGACACTGCTGTCATAGGTGGTGTGTATGCCATCATTTCTAAAAGATCACAGGGTTTTCTCAAAAGCAGTCAATAAGGGTATATTTTTCTAACATTTGGCTAGCACACCTTATGTTCAAGGGTGTTGGGTGTTCTCTGCTTCCATTAGCAGAGTTCAATTTGCAGCTTCCCTCTTTGGCCTTCCCTTTATTTGAGATGTATCTCCAATTATAGGTAAGGCTTTTTGGAGAGGGAATCAGCCAAACAGTTTAATTGTAAGTACAGGCTAAAATAGATTAATTGAGCTTTCATCATAATCTCAGCTCTCTGGACTTCAGACACTGGTCTCTACAACAATCATGGACTGCCTAAAGAGAAGCAGGGTGAGGGAGCAGATTCTGCTTTGCTCTCCTGAGACCTCACCTGCAGTGCTGCATCCAGCCCTGAGGTCCCCATAATAAAAAGGATGCAGACCTGTTGGAGTGGGTCCAGAGGAGGCCACAAGGATGATCAGAGGTCTGAAGTACCTCTCTTGGAGTTGGGATTTTTCTGTCTGGACAAGAGAAGGCTCCCCAAAGATCTCATTTTGGCCTTTGAGTACTTAAAGTGGTTTTATAAGAAAGACAAACTTTTTACCTAGGACTGTAGTGATAGGACAAGGGAGCAATGGTTTTAAGCTGAAAGAGGGAGATTTAGATTGGATATTAGAGAGAAATTCTTCATTCTAAGCATGGTGAGGCCCTGGCACATGTTGCCCAGAGAAGCTGTAGATGCTTCATCCCTGGAAGTGTTCAAGGCCAGGTCGGATGGGGCTCTGAGCAACCTGGTCCAGTGGAAAGGGTCCATGCCCATGGCAGAGGGGTTGGATTAGGTGATCTTTAAGGTCACTTTCAACCCAAGCCATGCTGTCATTTTCAGTAACTGCATGGACAGGCAATCAACTACTTTCCAGTAGCAATCAAATTTCAGCAGGTTTCATGCTCTTTTGTACAGGTACAATGGCAAAATTGGAACATCTGAACCTGCTTGAAGGCATTGAATATTCTTTATCTCTTATTAAAGCTGTATCTTATGAAGACAATGTACCAGAGTCTTCATACTGCAATAGAAAAATTAATGTAAAAATGAAGATACAAGCTTTCTGAATCACAGTTCTCATTTTAATAAGCCAGCAGACCATCCTCCATCCTGACAGGTTCTGTGTGCTAGTATTATTTATTGTATTAAATGTTGAATTCTGGTTATTCAGTTTAAACTTTGGAGAGCATGTTTAAATCAGTTTTCAGCAGTTGTGCCAGATAAGACTCTGCTTTAATGAGCAATATGTAATTGTACATTTTAAGATTCAAAAGACTTGTACTACCTTCCATGTGTTGTTGATGAATCTTTTCCTAAGCCTTTTTAAGGAAAAGTCTTGGCTATTGTAGGCGCTGAATATTTTCATTAAAATTAGGCTGACCAAGTAGCTAAGCACCTTTCTGTACTGTATTAAGCATCTCCCTGTTTTAAGCAGTCTGATCCATGGCAAGTATACAGAGTTATGGGAAGGTGACTGTGATCCACTGGCAAGGGGCACCTGGTAACTTTTTGCACTTTTATGTGAACCTGCAGAGAGTGAGGGCAGAGTGGGGCAACTGCAAGGTGCCACGAGGAGGATGCACTGACCTGTAACACACAGGTCACCACCCACATGACCAGAAGGTGTCCCAGTTAACTGAAACTACAATCCAAATTAAGCAGCTGTTCTTGCCACCAAGTATCATTAGGTGTAAATTGATTCTTTGGGAAGTATCTTAAGTAGTTTTCTAATCAAGCAGTGCACTGTAGAGTTTATGAGGATTTATAGATCATTGTGGTAAATTGCAAAACTTCCTCTTTGCCAAAACTTAAGATTTATTTATGTTTTACCAGAGTCTTTAGGTCAGTAATGGCTGTCATGCTGCAACGGATTAGGAATAAGCATATGTCATGCTACAGAGAAGGGGCTTGGTGACTTTTAGCTTACCTTTCAAACACACGTGGAAACTTGTTTGGAAGACTTCGTATGTATTTACAGTAAAAATTGTGGTGAACATCACTGCTAAGCAATTCAAAAGCAACTTTATTATTTCATTACTTAATTGCACACTAGGACATACTTTTTAAAGACTGTCATTATACAGTTCACAATTTGTGTAGATTAATGTACTACACCAGTAAAAAACCCCCCATGCCAAAATCCCCCCAGGCTCTGACCTTTCTTTTGGCTAGCTCTAGGTCAGAAATGGAGGGAATTTGGCACGGACAAAGCAGAAGACCAAGGGAGGCTCTTCTTCCTAGGATAATCCAAGCTTTTATTCCTGAAGGGGTCCAAGGAAAAAAAAAGAGAGCATGGAATGGCAGAGTTTTTTCAAACCTTGGGCGAGGGGAGCGGAAACTGAGCTGCAGCCCATGGCGTTGCACCAGTGGGGAGGAGCTAAGGGAGGGCTGAACCGACTTCACAGAACTTCAGGGGAGTACAGAACAAACCACTTTTCTCAGTGCAATATAAACCAAATTAGTGAAATATAACATCTCCCCATTTTTTGTTTAACAAAGTTAAAAGAAAGGTGTTGAGTTCATTCTGATTCAGAATGTGGATCTGCCCACCACTTGCGGGTTGCAGGCAGGTTAAACTGCTTTTGATTTGTCAACTTTGGTTGACTGCTGAGGTAGAAGAGATGAGACCACTAATAGCTTTGCAAATCAAGCAACTTAGGATCCCGAACGCCATTATTATAAGGAAAAGAACAACAAAAGATAACAAAATTGTTTTAACTGTGGAAGTCCACCACCCCGTGAGTCCCCAGCCCTTGAACAGTCCACTGAGCCAGTCCTCGGATTCCTGCCTTACTTGTCTGATCAAGCTTCTCATGTCTCGGAGGGCTGAGTGCATGTTGGGAGCTTTCGAGGTTAGGTTCATGCAGCAAAGTGCTTCAAATTCCTGGCACTCGTGTCCATACAGCAGCAGGAGAAATTCTATGGCAGCACAATATTGGAGTGTGGCCTGCCTGGTGATTTCCTTGTCTTCTGAGAGGGAGCTGATGGTGTGGATGTTAAGTTTGCCTGTTTGACCACCCAGCACTCTAGGTGGCCGAATTCACCCATAGCTTTGACTGCTGCGACCCATGGAAAGAACAGGGACACAACAATCCTTTTTTAACTTGGACCAGTGAAAAATTGCAGAATCACAATTGGGTCCAAATTGTCAGTACTTCTCTTTTGGGTTCTGCTGGCCGATTTGTTTTGGTGAGTCCATTCGCCAGTTAAGGTTTGGTTGGGTGCTAACAGAGACAACGGCCCGAAGGTGCATGGCCCTCCTGATAGCTGAGAAGGGATCCCTGCCCATGCCCGATCTCCGCAAATTAAGAACAGCCCCTCAGGGAGGCTTTTGGGACTTGAATGATATGGGCTGTCTGCTGCAACATGGTTCAGAATATTACACCACCTTTTGGCAGTGAATTCCTCCCGATATTGCAGTATGTCTTGGAAGGCTTTGGCGCTAGAAGGCTTTGGGCTGAAGGCAAAGTGAATGCAGTATGATGCTGGAGAGGAACCCAATAGCTCCAATTCTTGGGGTTCCTGAGCTGCTTTGGGCAAATGTGGCAGCCACTCCTCTACGGGGTTCTTAATCATTACAGCTCGCTGCCAACGATTTTTGTGTAGTTAGTTGCTGTGTGACTTGGGAACTTGGTTGGGCATATATGTGTCAAAGCTGGTTGGAAATTTTCCAGCCTGCAATGGGATTCCTACCAGACAGGTGGACATAGGGTCTCTTGCTGCTGCAGTGGACAGACATATGTTTTCCTGTTGGAGCATCCATGCCTGGGTCACCCAGACATTTTGATGTGGCTGAGGGATGATCCACACAGCTGCCAGACTGTTCAACGTAAGCAAGATGACAACTTGGACGGGGCTCATCATGGGGTTGGGTGGGAGGTAGGTTTTCTCTAAAAGGAAAAAAACCAAACACTTTTAAAGCATGTTAAAAATTTCTGTGTCTGCCAGAATGTAGGCACATTTTAGGAAGATTTTTCTCTCCTCTTTCCGGCGATATCTTCTTTTTCAAGCAACAGCCACTTGCTTCTAATCCCCTTCTGCTGGAGCTGGATTTTTGGGAACAAAAGGTTTCACCGACTTCTGGGGATTCCACCGAGGGCCTGAGAGAGTGGCTACACATGTGTAGCAATGGCCCCAGGTAACAAGCTCATAGGGGCCTTTGGTTTCCCAAGTTTCTGGGTCCCTAATCAAGACTGGTGGATGTTGGGACAATTTAAACTGATACCACTGTTAAAGTGACATACCACAGGTGGACTCATATTTTCAAATGAACAATTCAGAAAATTGATAGTAAACACAGCTTTGCAGAGCTTCTGCTGTGGAGACATCCACACAATTGAACTGCTCTGTCTAGCCAGGACCTGCTTGAGCGTCTGGTGTGCACGCTCAATCACAGCTTGGCCTGTGGGGAGTGGGGGATGCCGGTTTTATGTTCCACTCCCCACTGCTGGACAAACTCTAGGAACACTTTGGAAGTGTACGCTGGACCATTATCGGTTTTGATTTCCCCAGGGATCCCCAGCACTGAAAAAGCTTGCACTAGGTGTTGTTTGGCATGCACAGCCCTTTCTCCTGCATGGGCAGAGGCATAAACTGCACCTGAATATGTGTCAATGCTTGCATGAACATATTTTAGGCGTCCAAAACTGGGAATGTGTGTGATGTCTGTCTGCCACACTTCACAGCTGCCAAGGCCGTGGGGGTTAACTCCCATATCCAGTGATGGCATGGCCTGGAGCTGGCAGTTGGGACAGTGGCCACAATGGCTTGATCCTGACTCTGTCTTAGCTGGAACTGACGGACCAGACCTGGAGCATTCTGGTGGTATTGCTGGGGGCTCAGCTTTGCCTGTTGGAAGATGTCAGGTAGGCGTGCTTTCTCAGCTGGGCCAGCCAGGGAGTCTGCCACTCAATTCCCTTCTGCGATCTCGCCTGGAAAATCAGTGTGTGACCTCACATGCATCACATAGAAGGGATGCTCACTATGTGAAACTAAATAAATTAGTTTTGAAAGCAACCTGAAGAGAGGCTCATTCTCGATGTCTTTGAAAACTGCCTGCTCTGCTCTGGACACTATCCCAGCAACATAAGCTGAATCAGTTACCAAGTTAGAAGGCTCTGAGAACTTCTCAAAGGCTCTCACAGCTGCAGCCAGTTCAGCTGCCTGGGGCGACCCCTCCACAAACTCAACATCAGCTTCCCAATGCTGAGTCAGGGATTTCTCCAAGTCATCACCGACTTATGGGATGCTCTGGATGCATCTGTGAACACTGTGAGAGTTCTGAGAGACCTACAGCTTCTTTTCTCACAAGGAATGAGGTGGAACTCCTCATTAACCAGTTTGTGAGACGGGGTGTGGACTGGTATTTGTCCACTGTAGCTGTCCAGAGATAACTGGAGGTTGGCATTGCTCTGGAGCATGTGCTCAAAAATCTCTTTGGTCATCTGTTGCTGTGGAGAAAGACTATGGAGCGGTGTAAAGAACAGCAACAAGATACTTTCTTGCTTGGTGCAGGAAAGAGCAATTAATTGAAAGAAGCTATTGCTTTAAATAAAGCAGTTTGTACAGAACAAAATACAGATAGATTATTGGTTAGAGAAGGAGACACTTCTTTTTTCTCACTTTTTTAGGGATATAGCAGGTGTTTATTTTTTGCTATTTTTTTGTTTTATGTTTACAGTAGGGAGTTTCTAGCCTGGGAAAAATCTTGGCTAGAACTGAGAAAGTTTTATGGCTTGAGAAAAAGACTTAGAACTTGAGAAAAAAGCCTGGCAGATTTTGCCTAGGCCTTCAGCAGTGTTCCACAGTCAACCTTTCAGGAGAGTTCCTTCCCTCCTCAGAAAGTTTAACCAGGAGGTGAATACATGTAAAGTCACAACCAGCCAGCTCATGCAGCCTTATCCTGGCTTTCCAAATCAGCTGAGCCATCAGCTCTTGTGGCTTGGTGATGGTCTTGTATCTTTGGCGGAGGACCCACTCTATGATTATGAGTGGATCTTTCTGTCCCTTGATCCATTGGAATATCAAACTGTGCAGGTTGTGGCAATTTTCCCAGGACAATGAATTTGAAAGGCAGCTCAGGCTGATAACAATGAGCCTGCCTTTCGGCCAAAGTCTTCTGTGCCTTTTTTGATTGCAGCTTTTGCCTCTGGGGTCAGCTCCCTGGGGGAAACCAGCTCTCTCTCCCCCTTCAATAAATTGAGGAGGGGTCTAGGTCCTCATGGGTGAGGCCTAACCAGGGCCTGACCCAGTTCAAAACCCACACAAGGAATGGAGATCTCCTAGGGTTTTTGGATCACTATGGATTTCCAATTTCTGTGGAACAATAGTCCACACAGTGATCTCCAAACCCAGGTATTTCCAAGGTGGCATCCTTTGAACTTTGTCCTCCTGCAGTTGAAATCCAGCAGAGGTTACAACTCTAACCACTGGGTCAAGTGTGGAGTATAGAGTAATTGGGAGCACACGCAAGCACGTCATCCATATAGTGTAAGATGATGGCCTCCCTTTTTGTGTGTGCACAGGGGACAGCAATGAGGCCACATACCCCTGGCAGATGGAACAACTGCACTTCATTCCATGCAGGAGTATTTTCCAGTGGTACCACTTCTTTGGGGCTTCTTGATTCATTGAAGGCAAACCGTGGGGCATCTTCTGGGTGCAGGGGGATTTGGAAGAAACAGTCTTTCATGTCGAGGACAGCCAATTGCGAATTTTGGGAAAGCATTGTTGGGGAAGGCATCCCAGGTTGGAGTGACCGCATGTCCTCAATTACTTTGTTTATTTCCTGGAGGTCATGGAGCAGCCTCCACTTGTCCTTCCCTGGTTTCTTTATTACAAAGACTGGGGAATTCCAAGGGCTTGTCATCTCTTCAATATGGTTTTTAGCCGATTGTTCTTCCACAAGCTCCTCAAAGCGCCTTGAACTTTTCCTTACTCAATGGCCACTGTGCTACCCATTTTGGGGTGTCATCTAGCCATGTTAACTTTTGGGTAGGGCACTCTACAGTGGCTGCCTCTAAAAATCCTGGGGAGTCTTAGAGACAACCAGTTTGACTCCCTATTGGGACATGGTGTCTCTCCCACATAGGGGGAACTTATAATCTGTAACAAACAGACAGACACTGGCCAATGTTCCACCTGGTCCCTCAATTTGCACGATGCTTTTTGAGATTTTTGCCGATTTGATCTCTCCTACACCTTGGATTTTGCCACACACGTGTTGAAACTCCCACTGCAATGGCCACATCCTTTCAGGTATGATTGTCACATCTGCCTCTGTGTCAAGCACCCCTTCCACGTGGAGATGGTCTGATCCATGGGTTAGGTTGCATGCTATAGCGGGTTTCACCTCACCCACCACTTCTGCCCAGTAGATTTCAGAACAAACCATTTTTCTCAGTGCAATATAAACCAAATTAGTGAAATACAACACCCCCAAACAGAACCAAATATTTAAGTCAATTAAAAATAAGAGGTGAAATTAAGCCACTGTATTTTCTATGTAAAACAGATGCTAGCAAACCCTACAGTTTTAGCACCCTGATTTGCCTTCACTTGGGGTTTTTTAATTATTAAATGTGAAAATATTTTTTCACAAAATTTGTTAGCAAAATTTACACTGTAACTGCTCTTTAGGCTCTTTTCCAGTAATGGAGAAAAAATTAGATTCATCTGTATACCTAAGCATTACTGGCAGAAGAGGGGAGCTGACAGTGTAGAGGAGGATTTAAAATCTACAGTGATAGCTACTTACCCAAGCAAAACCTGCAAACTCCTTGCTGTTTCTGGATGTGTTGGCTAAAAAGCCTGAAAGAACATTCAGCTGGTGTTGTTAGACATATATTGGGGAGAAGTAGTTCCAGTCAATCTGGAAGCTGCATTAGATTTTTTTCTAAATATTACAAGTCATGAAGGCACTTTATTTCACTGTTTCTTTCTTTATCTTCTTCCACTCATATTTCTTATTAATGAGTTACACATGAAGCATGACATCCTGTGAGCAAAGCTCTTTCTGATTTCACCGTACAGCTTTCAGAAAATATACAGATGATGTATGGGTAGTATTCTTCTGGGGCACTGTGCCAAAGTACTGGTTTAAAAATGCAGTGGAGTAATTTTTTTTTCCTAGAAAATAGTCAGTTGTAACAGTTCAGCAAACTAGGGATATTATTAATTACAGACTACATTTATTCTTCCAAGACATATGAGAATCCTGAATCATCTACTCTTTTTAATTAGAACTGAAGAATTTTTTCTAGATGGAGATTAGGCAACTGCCATAAGAGGATAAATTTGGTCCTTCTTATTATCTAGGGTTTCAGGGCAGAACCGTGCCATGGTCACTGCAATGCTCAGTGCTCTGAATACCATCTCTCCTCTGTTTGTTACTGCTTCCTTCAGACATGATACATCCTAAAACAGCTGCTCAAGAGAAAGTCACTTACAGGAAAAAGGACTGAATCCCACAATTCTGCCACGTTTCCTTGGGTCAGCTCTCAGGTCACATGCACAGTGCCACACATAAGGAAGTAGAAGCATGGCCTTATTCCAGGGACTTGCCTGCAAGATCCTGCTCACAGCAACCAAGGTGCAACGAGTACCGAAAGGTGCCCAGTTCTTTGGGAGGTAAAAGCTGAACTGAAAGTTTACCACAGTTGCAGCTGTGCTATAAAACCACCAAATGCACAGAGTATTTTGGTACTCTGGCTCCTGTGACAGGTCAGTCATGCA
The DNA here is from genome assembly GCA_034336665.1 of Luscinia megarhynchos. Classification (NCBI taxonomy): domain Eukaryota; kingdom Metazoa; phylum Chordata; class Aves; order Passeriformes; family Muscicapidae; genus Luscinia; species Luscinia megarhynchos. The sequence continues at coordinate 61,022,274 of CM067592.1, forward strand.
GCCTTCACACAATGTGGGTCATCTTGCTCTCAAAAACGTGTTCATGCTCCTGTAATTATGGACAATTCAATGTGAAAATTACCGAAAATTCTGCTGCGAATGTAGTTTCGGAAAGAGCAGGGTGGGCAGCAGTTTCTGCGAGCCCTGCACTCCCGTCGGTCCCGGCTGCCACCTTGCGACCGACTCCCCAACACGGATCCTGAGCACCTCCCTCTGCAGGCAAGCACACGAGAGCCAAGACTCTAAAAACATTGCTTGCTGGTATGACACTGTAACTATACGCTCTGTTTCCTTCCTGGTCTTTAATCTATGCGAGTGATGGATGATGTTTCTGTAGGTAAAGGCTCAGAATCAATCTAGTGGGGAAGCACAAGCATTATTTACTGCGTATCACTGAAACTCTGCACAAAACAAAATAATTTTCTTAAGGGCTTTTCTGTTGGGGTTTTTTCCATTAACAGTAATGGGTATTTTTTGCAGTTTGTCTGGAATCTGATATGGTGTTACTCCTGACTCTGTACAGAATGGGGAAATTAAAGGCATCAGTGGCCAAAAATAATCAACTAATTTTAGGTACTGAATTTGTGAAATCTGATTTATTCCCTTTTAACCCAATTACTATCACTTTACATATTCAAGCCACCAATTCTTGCCACCAGCTGCAACTCTGAATGCTCCAGCTCTGCTGAGGAATTTTGAGATGCTTCTCAAGCACCCAAAAAAGGGCTCACCTGTGTGAGTAATGAGTTGTACATGGAAATACAGAATTATAGCAAATTGTATCCAAGTGATCTGCTCATCACTGCACCAGCAATCTGTAGCAGGGCAGCACTGCCTGGCAGAGGGGAGATGCTGTATCTTCTACAACAGTTATTGTTTATTGGCACACCTGCTTTTGCTACCAGTGCAGCAAAGTTGCTGCACAACCCTTCATCTACACACAAGTTACAACAGCAGGCCAGCAGGTCTTCTAAGACATGCAGAAGAGTATAGTACCTGTTTCTTGAAGATGCTGCTAAATCTTGCTTCTTTGTGTCAGTTTTGGCCAAACATTGGGGTTTTTTCCAGTTTCCAGTGATGTTCTTTGTGTCAATAGCTTGAAAATCCTGGATTTTATTTCAATGAACCTCCCCCCCACAGAGAAGGCCACGTTTCAGTGCACTGGTAAGTCACTAATGCCTGCTTGTTAATACAGTAGATCAAAATTCCGGAAGCCTGAATGATCAGCAATATACTAAATGTACACAGTATGTTAAATGTTTCTTTTTTCCCCATTACTCTCTCACGACAGCATTTTCTCTCTTCAGTGTAGCTCTAACAACTCCACAGCACCTGCGTTACCCCAGAGCTGGCCCAGAAAACAGCTCTGCTGTACCATGCACAATTCAGGAACTGATCACTTGGAGTAAGAAAAAAATAAGAGAGGCTGGCTCTCTTTTGCAGCTACCAAATCAGAAATGAGTCTTACAAGCAATGCCTTACTCTCCAGTTTTATCCCTGACACTAATATTTTCTTCAAACAATTATATATAAAAGTAAATATTTATTCCATGTTTGCACACACACACAGTGTATTCAGAAAGACTCTTTCTGAAGTCTTCATGGAGAAAAATTGTATCTGTAGGACTGAATTTTTAAAAAACATAGAATTGTTTGGGTATGGTTTTTCATTTGAAGTTTAAGATAGCACCTTGACATGATCCTGAGCTCTTTTCTCACACAGATGCATCCCATGGTATCAAAGACATGCTGTACTGTGCATGTAAACTTCTGTAGGAGGTAGGTACCTAATTAGCCTTGATGACCACATCTAATTGCCTAAAATTAACTAAAAACTCCTAATAAAAAAAACTTCCTTCACCTGTGTTACAAGACCTATGATATTCAGGAGCAGAAATGAGAGGGAACACACAAATTCAGAGCAAGACAAACAAATCTTTCACAGCAGAATTTGTTGAATTGCTCAATTCATTCTTCTACTATTTTCTTCATATCAATCCCCTAAAAAAAAAACAAACCATAAAACAAACACAAAACCAAAAAAAAAAACCCAAAACAAACAAAAAAATCTGACTTGCACTCATCTGTTTTCTATATGAAAAAATTCTTGTGCTGCTGACTTTGAGAAACACTCTTCTCAGCAGAAAGTCCAGATCAGTAACAACTTACTCAAGTAAATCAGAGAATAAGTTAATACTAGTGTTTCACCTTTCACAGCCCACTGTCCATGCAGAATCTCCCAATGTGCACAGTGAAGAGGTAACTGTAATGGAGAACAGATGTTTGTGGAAAATGCATAAATGAATATTAAATGTTCTTAAGATTTTTTTCAAATGCTTGAAATATTAAAACTGCCTACACTAGCAGACTTTTGCTAGCAGGGAAGAGCTGAAGCCCTCATTCTTTGATGCATAAAACACTACATGTATTTGATTTTGGCAGTTTTGTTGTTTTGTGAGATGGATTTTTGTTAAATGGATGTTAGATGGATGTTTTTGTTAAATGGATTAGACTAGAAATTAAAAGTTGTAAGTCAGAGGCTCCAGCTTCCTAGAAGAATAGAAAACTCAGGAAAATATCAGGAAAATGAGCCTCTCTATAGTGGAGGGAGAATTTACACCAACTTGTTTAGGTTTAATTCATCTCCCAGTGCACATTAGGAATGAGTCATCCAAGGGTTAAATGAAAAAGGTCATTACAGTGATGCACTGTTTCCTGAGAGTCTCCTAAGGCATGGCCTTGTCATTCTACCAACAAAATCTTAAATTTAAATGCATAATCATAATATGTGCTTTTACTAATGTTTTTTCTTAACACCCAGACAAATGAGATACCTGAAGCACTCTTAGATTCATAGAGAAGTAAAGTGGATTGGGAAGTTGGAGCTATTATTTTCATTTTTTTTTCCCAGTTTGTTTGCCAGAGTAATTCCAAACTGTTTGGCAACGAAATGTGATAGAAGAGTATGCTTAAGTATTCTCTGTCTTTGTCTGAAGGATCCAACAAGGTGAAGGCCGTTGCTCTGTCTTTGCAGTGTTTGGTTTGATGCAATGATCTTCTCTCTGCTCAGACTCATGTTTACCATCTGCTAATTCTTGGTCTTTGCAGGCTTCAAGTGGAATCTGTACAGCAGATATAATATCTCTTTTGTAGGCATTTATTTCCTCTTCAGCAACAGAGTCTGGTTGGCTTGCATTATTAAATCTTTCAGATAAGCCAATATAGTCATGGTCAAAAACTACTGCACCTTGTAGAATGTAATGGTTGTCTGTAAAATGAAAATAGCCATTAGTTCAGATCTCTGAAGCCATACATAAAATGTTAGTTAGATGCTAACTTACTTTCCAAAACAATTTCCAAAAGAGTACAAGAATGTTTGAGTGCCAGCAGATTGATAATAGGAATTTCCTAATTTCACTGAGCATCAAATATTTGGCATCTCATTGCATCCACAAAATAATCCTTGTGATGATCCACCTTTAGAGCTTTTCTTAGCATCAATGACTAGCTTGATGTTTACCACAGTCACCTACTGAACTAACAGCTTGAATAAATGAACATGCAGATTTTTTCATTTTGTGCATGCACATGGATAAATGTGGTTTCCTCATGCTCTTGCTGGGAAATTTTATTGCAACACACAACCGGCTTTCTTAAACTGTAAAGACTTCAAAAAGTAAGTAAAGTAGGTAAGTAACAATTAAAAAAAAAAAACAGCAACAAAAAAAACCAAAACAGAAAACCCAAAATCAATCCCAGCCAAGATCAAGAGTCACTTCCTGAAAAAGGAAATTCTACATTTACACACTGCTTCTGTAGTATTCAGTGGTAAACTTATTAGGCTCTAATACTGCAAAGACTAATTTCAGCTTTTTATACAGACATAAAATTTACCAAAAGTTATTGTAAGAGCTGTTCATTATCTTTCTGCTTGATATGTGTGTGATCATGCGTCAGCAATTTAATGAGGAACTGGAAGGCACAGAGTGATCATCCAAAACCAGTAGCAGCCTCGTGACATTATATGAAATCAATATCTTAGTTACAAAATCCATAACTGATGACTGACATATATATTCCAGCTTGTTACATGAAAGGCCGGAATTGGTTTCAGCTTTGCAAATCTCTCAGCTTTAAGTGGTGATGGAAAAAATTACCATCTCAATATAATTTATATATTTACACATGTGCCAATAGGGTGGGAATTGTTCTGCTCTTCAAGAGCTCTGAAGTAAAAAGCAGCTTGTTCTGTGACATAAGTCTTCTGTACACCAAGTATTTAATTTTTTTGAAAATGCCTCTGGTGACTCAAAGAGAGCATGAGCAGAAAAGAAGCAGCTGCCACTGTTTGATTTGCTAAAAGGCATTCTAAATACATAAGATCAAGAGCAGAAGTTGGTTATCCAAATCTTTGGAAATTTATAGCCATCCTACCACAGAGCATGACAATTTTATTTGCTCTGGTAAGACAAACACTGACTTATTTAACAGGACAATTTAAAATAAACTATTCCACAACCAGTTCTCTGATGTAGTCTTCCTGTTTTAAGGCTTTAGAAGACACTCTAATGTTGAAGAACAGAAAACATTTCCATTTGCCAAGCAAAGTTAATGAGAATCCTGCCTGCACCAAAACAGAAACACAGTCAGAAAATGCTCCTTAACACAGTTCAGCCTGCTTATTCTTCTAGCATGTTCTTATACTTCTGTCAGCCAGCACAAATAGCGCTAAGCCAGTGATTTGAAGCAACTTTAACAGAGGCTATTTTTAAAAAGACTTTGAACATTATTCATGAGCTCTGTCCATGCTCTGCAAAGTTTGGTATCACTCACACTCACTATTCTCCTTACTGAAAAGTACAGCTATTACATTATTGTGCATGCTAATGTAACTCCCACTGGTGAGTGAATGACACTTTTTCATTCTAATAATGTAAAACCACAACAGAGAAGTTAAAAAAAACCCCACAAAAACCCCAGCTTTTTTAAACATATATAAAAATACAAACTTAACAAAAAATTATACACACCTTTTTCACTGGACCCTCTTATATATGGCTTGAGGTGAGACATCTTGATGGGTCTTTTCAGCCTGGATCCTGTGGAATCTCTTAATATTGCACAGCCATTTTCTGTGATGTAATCTATGATACAAGGACCAATCCATTCTGACTGGAAACGACCATCTTTCCACCAGTTTTTTCTTTGCCTGAGGACTTCATGACCAACTTTAAGTTGAAGGGTATTTAATTGTTTTGGCTTCTTTTTGACAGTGATTTTGGTTCTGATTTTTTGTTCATCTGAAGTTTTTTTACCTGCCTACAGAAAGATATGTGTAAATTACTTCAGGTTTTTTTCCCAAAAGTAATAATGCAATTTTGTACCATTGTTTAACAGTGCTTAAGTACAACATTGAGCAGTTTTGGATGTGCATAGTTTGTAATTATGTGGGACTGACAAGAAAATGCTTTTATCTTCATAAATCACCAGTCCATAGACAATAGTTTTCAACTTCTCTATTCTGCCCTCTAAGTGAGACATAGTAAACTTCTGACAATAGGTCTCTTTTAAGGTTTCTCCCCCCCAAATACATATGAGATGTGTTACACTGAACTTAAGAGATCACAGGGGAAGGAAAACAAACTAAAAACCACCACTCAAACCCCTGCATTATTTTAAAAGGTAAAAGTTAGTTTTACTTTATGTTTCAGAACTTTTCATCTTTATCTTCAGTGTTCTTACTAGTAAAATTCAAATACATAACACCTACCTGGCAATCTGAGGTTTTCTCTTCTTCCAGTGCTTGACTGAGTTTTTTAGTTGCTTCAAATATTTTGGCAAAACTGCTGTATCCTCCTTCCACACATATATTCATGGGCTCAAGAACACGTGGGTTACGGTTGAACATTTGGAAATACGGGGTGTTTTGGTCTGGGTCCTATTTATATAGGGACCAAAAGCAAGCAAATTTAGCATACAGCTTTGCAGACATTTTGTAGGACTTCAGTCAAAAGAAGAACCTTCACATACCAAATTTGTCAGATTGAAGGCATAGGCTATAGCAGACAAATGTTCATCCCAATCATTTGGATGGTCTATGCAATACTTGCTAAGGAAAGTTTTGATTGCCTTGGACATTCTTCCATTTACATCATCTGTCTGAGGATAAGCCAATACGATTTGTTTCATTCCAAACAGTGCAAACAGTTCTTCATTTATCTTCAAAAGAAGAAGAAGACAAATAGTAAACATTTCCCCTGTTCTGTATCCCATTTCAAGTAAAAAACCCTCCTTAAAAAGTTTTTCACCCCTTTTGTTGATATGATGGTAACTAGGGAAAATCTTGCATACATATTGGCACAAAGCACACCATGTGAATGAGAGCTAAAGCTGTAAGTAGGGCTTAGGAGTGAGTGATTGATGGTTCCTAATCATATTTTTGCCACTTAACTCTAACTGTCATTACTTCCGTATCACAGCCTGATGACTTCATCATCTCTGAGAAGAACAAAGTGTGATAAGTCCTTCATAATCACTAAAAGCCAATGTCAAAAACACCTTTAGCTATTGCTATACTATACTTAGCAATACAATATAATATAATATATATTATAATATATAATATAGTATAATACTTAGCTATTGCTATATGTGCAATATGGATGCATGACTGCAGTGTGCAAATTTACACCAGTTCAAGCGAGTGACAAAACTTGCATTATGACAGGAAATAATTTTACTTTGTTCTTTTTACAAAGAATAAAGCCCTGGGAAACATTGTGTAGCATTACAAATACAAATAATTGGTTTGACTTTTTTTGTATGTGCAAACTTCTTTACTTTTTCAATGAAAGAAAAAAAATACTAAAGTCTTTCTCAAAAACAATCTAAAATTCAAATCTAATGTAAGGGAAAATGTTGCGCGGTTTTTTTGAGGGATACAACAACAACAAAAAAAAGGAGATTAACCAGCCATGTAAATAATCACCTGATAAACAAACTCCTTCCCTTGATCAATAGGCATCTTTTGAGGTGGTCCATATAAGAAAAACACATTTATGATTGCCTTAGCAATTTCAGCTGCTGAAGTGTCATGCAGTGGTAAGATAACAGTCCATCTTGTAAACAAATCTGTCATAATTATGATGTATTTGTGACTTCTGCTGGTAATATTGAAAGGTCCCATTAGCTCTATAGTGACTGCTGTCCATGGGTCCTCTGCTTTGATAGGGTGTATTTTGGGCACTCTGGTGGCTGTGTTCTTTGCTGCCTGGCAATGCTGGCAAGCATACACCTAAAGAAGACATCAGGGAAGATGTTACCAATAAAAAGTGATGGTGAGGTGATGACAACTGTCAGAATCATAGATCTCGACTATTTCTCTGTAAATCAGGTCAGACCAGGCAATGCAAAACAAATTTGTCACCTTTCTTATGATTTTTCATCCTTAGATTTTTCAGAAACAGCATGAAACCAAAATAAAACTAAAAAATACAAAAGGCCAGGAGAGAGACATGTTAAAGAACTCATTGCTGAATTCTCTCCATTCTGAAAGCACTGTGTTCTTTAAAGTTCACAGTACAAATTTTAAAATCCATTACTATCTGTAAATAATAAAGGAAAGGTGATGCAGCAATCCAGTAGCAACAATAATTTGTCCTTCATACAGTTTCCTGAAGGATCAAATTCTGCTAGGAGTTCCTGCCCCTTTATCTTTGGGTGAAGGAGAAGGAACTTTCCCAAGCTTTGATGTGTTTAACTATTACCCGAACACGCCTAATTATAAAGTAGAGACAATATTTTCATACTCTTATCAGCTGGCAGCTACTCTAGTCACACATCCTTCTGATAGCACATTGCCTCCTAACAAATATATGTGAGAGTCCTTGCACAAGGAATCTCTCTCAGGGACTGAACTATAAGATATTATGGCTCCCCACCACATCACAGTGGTGCACAAGCCAGCAGTAAAAGAGAGACTAAAAAGCAGTAAAAGAGTAAAAAGATACACCATGCATTGCCAAGATGACCAGTTGCAGTGTGATTGCAAGCTCACATTTCCTCTTCATGAAACAGCCTGGTATTTGCTGTACCAAAGTTCATAGGATTACCAAACACTTGTAACAGACTACATAAAGTATCCTGTAGCCATGAAGTCGTACCCACTGCTTGACATCATTTGTTACAGAGGTCCAGTAGTAATTGGACTCCACTAAAGCCAGTGTCCTTGATATACCATGATGAGTGCCAGCAGCATTTTTGTGGCATTTCTCGAGGACCTTTTTCTTCTCTTCATCTGAAACAATTACCAGGCGCATTTGTTTTCTGTCTTTTCCAACATAGAACAACTTGTTTTCTGAAAGAAGTACCAGCAAATTATAAGTAAGTGCTTTGTCTTCTGTTTAGTTTACTAAATTACTGAGCACGATTCAGAATAGAATTTATTGTAATTAGTTCACTTGGTGTAAACATAGCTTTTTTGTTTACAACATTTCAAGTATGTCCTCTGAAGAGACATTAGTTCAGCCAAGTTTATTATCTGGACACAAGGGCAAGTTACAAGGGCAAGTTAGGATGCAAACAGCATTCCTACGGGAAGTCTGACTGAAACACAAACTAACACTGGGGCTGGAAAGGGGAGGTAGGAGTGCTGAAACTGTTGTTTGTGATGCTGTTGGGTGCCTGCCAGCAACCTGACACTGATAGTTAAAAAATTTAACTCCTTCTCCTGCCTTCTCTCTACACAACATTGGCAGTTTTGATGGGAGTGAGATGGCACAGCAGACTAAAAAGGCTCCTAAAGTGTCATGTATCTCCCAGGGCTTCCAGTTAAGACAAGAAAGGCCTGGAGGCTCTCAGGTGACTGATGGCAAAGTTGTCCTTGCACTTCTGCCCAGCCGTCCCCAGACTAAATGAAGCATTCCTTGTCTCCAGCTACAGATCTATCTCCCTCTCTGTAAGCCATTCAATTATGGATTGCAGTGAATACATATTTCTATAGTATATAAAACAAGGCTTGGCTTTTATAGAGATAAATAAACCTGTCCTGGACTAAAGCAGTTTGAGCTTCCATTTCTAAGAACATCCTGTTACATATTAACTGGGGATTTGCAGAGCACTTGTCTCAGAGAATGTTTATTAAAATCCCAGAATGCTGCAGAACAAGATCTCACTTTTTTCCCTCACATTAGCAAATCTTCACCTTAATATCTATTTTTAGCATAATTAGAGAGAAAAGTTTTACCCTTGAAAATAAATTTTTTGGCAGCTCTCCTGATTCCACTTCTTTCACTTGATAATGTTGTGGGATGATATTCTCCTGTTTGCTTGTAGTATGCAATCTGCTTCAGGTGGAGCCCACCATTTTTTCCACTTCGAACCATTGCCGAGCTGAACAAATTGCACAGAATTTATTAACTAAATTTATTAGCACATCTTCAGGTTTTTACTGATTTCTTTGTAGCTCTGAGGCATCCTGGTTATGCAGCCTCTGGGAAGAGGTTAGACCACCCATTATACTCAACTTCAGCAACAAAGAATACTGCTTCAAACACTAATTTTGTTCCAAGCAGAGTTGGTTTTGTCAAACTATACTTTAAAATTTCCACACAATGGAGACTTCTACTACATTCACTGGACATAAAAAGGAAATTGTATCAGAGAAAAAGAAACTGTTCTTCTCATTCTTGGGTACCTCTCAAATTCAGTTGTGCAGGAGACTGTCCAAAGATCCACCTTCATTGAGAAAAATCTAAATATACAAATAGGGAAAAAAACAACTTCCCAGAGAGAAACCAGTGGAAATTTTTTTTCACTACTTAATCAGACAATTAAGATTTTGAAATTTCAAATCAGACTCTGCATGCAAGGTAAAAATTCCTTCCTTGACACAGGCTGACTTCCCTGATAACATTAATAAGCAATAATGTCATTAGTAAAATGGGCCACCAATACAGAACATGCTTGGGTTTAGCAAGAATAGCATCAAAATAATTATGTAATAATGAAAATTGCAATATGCACAGGCAGGATTATTGATGCAGCCTCTCCATGACTTGAGTGGTTTGGTTTTTTTCCAAATCTGTTCCAGCAGCATAGACAAAGCAGCAGCTTAGTCCTGCTCTCATCAATGTCTGCAGGAACAGGATCAAGCTTGGGGTCGGTCATGTCATAATTTTATAATGAATGCTGGTTATCCACAGCATTAAGTAAATTTCTTCTTTATCCTGCCACTGTTCCAGTGCCAGACTGTGACAATACATAGCCTGCTAGAAAGTGTAATTAACTTGTCTGCCATATCTGCTAAGTGGCTTATACTTATGGGGAAGTGACAGTATTCAGGCACTCTGCAATGCACATCATCTCATTATGTGGTGCTGTTATCAAAAAACAGAATGCATAACACTATATGTTTATTTTTCAATTTATAGATTCTCACCTGCCTTTGATACTTCCCACTACCAGCATAGTAGTCTTAAGAGTGATTATGCCTACTTTTCATTTCATTCTTTCCTCCCAGAAAATAAAATGCTATATGTTATTTTTGAAGCCTGCACCCCTGAGCTAAGCACTGCTGTTAGCTAGCAATGGTAAATGCATGACAGGACTTCCCATTCAAAAAGTGACAAGGCTTTTGCCTCATTGGATAATTCATTTTATACAACCTAGAGCTGGTTTTCAAAACAAGCCAAGTGTCTTGTCATATAGCCTTAGAGTTTTAAAGTAAAATTTTCATACCTGAGAGAACTAACACAGATGTACTTTTCAGCACCACGGTCTCACCTGTGAACAAAGAGGGTGTTTCAGAATAGGGAAGGAGAGGAGCCAGAACACAACTGTTCTGACAAAGAAGTTTCCTGTAACTTTATATTTGACAGCACATGCTAAACCAACTCACTGAGCTGGTAACTTGGATAACTAACAGCAGAAAAGGAGGTGAGGCTACCATGAAGTAAATTCATGTTCTGTTGTTTCAAAGAAGCCAATTAACTAGTATTTCTGACAGTAAAAGAGCATTGGTGAAGGACAATTAAAATATCCCATCTGCCAGGGGCACACACTCAAGTTTTACTCAGGGGTTTCCTCCATGCCAGTGCAGCACTTAAGTTACCTGAAGTCAAAACTGGCCTAGTATGACCTGTCACTTAACCACATGATGGACTCTTTTGGCTTGACACAGACTTCCACACATGGGAAGAAAAGATCTTTTTTTATTCTTCCAGTACTTTTTAAGCTTGCCTGAAACAGCAAATACTCTCCATGGAGCCCAAAAGTCCCCATTTTAATAAAACAAAGTTGCACAGCAACAAGATACTTCTAAGCAGGACCACAGCACACACTTAAGCTAAGCAGACAAGCTATCCTACAATGGCAATTTCTGTTCAAAGTGTTCTGAAGAGCTCAGGTAAGCCAACTAAGAAAGAATTCACCATGTAGCACCTGCATACATTAATTTAGTAGGATCCTGATCCAGCAAGCTGTTAAGTTCTTAAGTCTGCTGGACTGCTGCCTATTATAAGCTTCCTTCCTGGATATTTAGTTTCTTGTGCCCGTACCAGTTTTTCCCCCACTACCTACTTTTAAAAAAATGCCAAACAAAACAGCCCTGAAAAGAACAATTTATAAAACCTTCTGATTCTCATATTTATTCAGATAATTTATATGCTATGTCTCTCAATACTTATCATGTATCTGGTAGTCTAAAAATCGAAGATATAAAATCAGCTATACATTTTTTAGTACCTTTGAAGCTCAAAAAGTATACACTAGAAAGTATTTTAGCAAAGAGAATGAAACTTCCATATAACCAGAGGTCTTCTGGCTTAGCCAAAACAGTCACACCTGCTAACACTCAAGTATTTCATGATTTAATGCCCATTTTCTCCAACACACAAATACAATCCTAATTGCAAAATTATTTAGCCCAGCCCTTTGACCGATTCCCCTACCTGCGCTGATCCTACAATAAACAGAAATTGTCTGTGGAGCCCTGGATCACAGTCACACAATGATTTGGGTTGGGCCAGGCTTTAAAGATCATCAGCTTCCAAACTGCTGCCATGGTCAAGGACACCTTCCACTGGACGAGGTTCCTCAGAGCCCCAAACGCGTCTGGGCTCGAACTCTTCCAGGAATGCGGCACACACAGCGCTTCCAGGAAACCTGTTCCAGCGCCTCACCATCCTCCCAGAAAAGATTTTTTTCCTAATATCTGATCTAAACTTGCTCTCTTTCTTCGAATCTACTCCCCTTTGCCGATCAGTTAATGTTCATGTAAGAAATCCCTCTCCAGCTCCCTTACAGGCTGTCTCCAGCGCACAGCTTCAAAACACCGCTTTTCTAACCCAGGTGCTTCCAAGAAAGTGTAAATCGGATTGACAGACTCGCCTACATTCCTCCCTGGTTTTGCAGGCGTGACAGAGGGCTGGGGCGGGCGCCCATGAGGCCGAAAGGGCAGACAGGCTGAGCGGCCGGCGGCAGCGCCAGCCGCCATCCCGAGCTCCCGACAGAGGTTCCCCTCCGAGGGCGCCTCCGCACCCCCCCGCCCACAGCACTACACACCCCAGCGTGCATCGCGCCCGCGCGCGGCATGCCGGGAGCGGTGGTCGCGAGCGACCGTCCCCTGGGCCTCGCGCCCCGCGCATGCACGGAGCAACGCCAACGCGACCTTTCTGCTTCCCGCCACCGCCCCCGCCGCCCTCTCAGCCCGGCGGGCATAACCGGGAACATCCGTCGTGCCGCGGGCACGCACCTGCTCCGGCAGAGGTACCGGCAAGGCCCGCCGCGGGGGCCACAGTTTCCTGGCTAGACCAACTACAGCGACGGCGCTGGCGGCGCCCCGAGACTTTTGTGGCGCCGCCGGAAGTGGCGGGAGGGAGGGGAGGGGGCGGGGCCGCGGCGGCGCCGCCCTCGGGAGGGACTGCGGGCCGCCGCGGGCAGGTGAGGCGGCCGTGCTTCCTGCCTCGCCTTGCTCTCCCTCTCCCCCTCCTTCCCGTCCCTGGCCCGGGCGGCGCGCGGGCGGGCAGCGCGGTGGCCGAGGCGGGCGGAGGTTCCCTGAGAGCCGGTGTGGCGGCGGGCGGGAGCTGCGGCGGCACGGCCCGGTGCGCGGCCCGCGCTTTGTTTCTGGGTCGCTCTGCTCTCGGACGGGCTTTCGCTGGAACAGCGGCGGTGCCGCACGCAGGGCGTGCGGGGCTGCAGCGTGCGTCAGGTGAAGCGTCTTGGTGCAGGTGGACGCGGGGTGCAGGTTGGTGTGGGGAGGGGAGCGATAGAGCATCTCTTGTAGCTCTGCGGTGGAACACTGCGTTAGCATCCCAAAAACTGATGATAAATTCGGTATAAAGTAAGTTGGAGCAAGGGAGATAATCCGTCTATAATCAAAGTAGGGGGCAGGCGGGGAGGAGGGAAGCAGCAGCAGCCCCAGTGCTGAGAATTGATTACATATCAGGAACAGATGAGAAAAGACTGCATGTCCTGCGTGACATTTATCTTCGTTTTCGTTGTGTTTTTTCCAGAACGTGGGAACTTTATAGGGTATTGGTTAGCTCTGGAAATGCTAGCGTTTTGGCACTTCTATTGTTTCCCTGTAACTGCTCACAAGATTGGAAGATTGGGAGATATCAGTATCATAACCACAAGGAAATAAGTTGTTTTCTTTCACAGCTGTTTGTAACAGTGTTTCTGCATTGTTGTATCGGTCTTATTAAGCGCTGTTTCTCTCTATCTGTTTAACCTGTATCTTTCCATCTTTTCTGCATCCCGTCTGTATCATCTTCGTGCTATAAGTAACAAGCCAAGGTTCTTGGTTTTTTTCCCTGGAGTATCAAAATTCGTATGGAATACATCTTTAGCTTGGTGAACAAGGTTTGATTCAATCAGTAACAACTATTCTTGCTATGTAAAACTTTTTTGTGATATATGGTGGTATGATATCCCTCTTACGGTTCAATATGTGAGAAATTCGAATTTTTATAGTGACTGGCTTGATTGTCTGATTCTTTCTATGGAAGAAATGCTTCTGGCAGCTGTAGTTGGAACAAATCAGGCCTCCAGAGGCTGAGCCAAACGAACTTGGGTACAGCTTTATTCTGCAAAACCTCTTATCTCTGCAAAGCTGAATTAAAGTTGTTTGTGAGAATGTGGAGAAGCTGTTTTGACATCTGTGAGTGGGATCTCTAAAATTTTGGAAGCCAGCCTTCCTGAAACTTTCAAACTGTCTCAAATGTAAATGACTGTATGTGATGAGTTTGACAGTTTGATTTAGAAAAGAACTTGAGGTTAATGAATGTGAAGGTTATCTATTCTGTGGCTGTGCAGGAAACACTTAAAACATATGCTAGATGTCAGTTTGTGTGGTTTGCCAGTTAAAAATAACACTGCCTTTCTCTCTGGAAGGTAAGAGAATGATATTTACCAGATGGGTTTTTCTAGACTTCTAAGGCTGTTTTAACACTTCTTTTAAAGGACAGTAGTGGTTTATTTTGCAGTGTCAACTGGAGAGTTGAAATATACCTGTGACACTGCAATATTTGGAGATAAAACTCAGTTTTATATGTGCTGAAAAGTCTGTTCTGCTGGTGAAGTGTTAGGGAAAAATAAGTTTTGGTCAGGAAAAAACCCACTGAAAAGTTTTTTCACTTTAGGTTTGGTAATTCAAAATTGCTGAAAATACTTTGCCTTACTAACTATATAATTACTGTGAGAGAAGACAGACATGGGGAAATCAGCCAAAAAATTGCTGTTTGAAAACTGGAACAGTTGTGCTTTAAGATGAGAAATCTTATTCTTCAACAGCCTAGAAGGCATGTATTTCCTTGCTGCCAAGCTGGCCTCTTAACAGATTCCTCCTGGCTTACATGGCATGGCACAACTCTTCCAAGTTTTCTGTCCCCTAAAATACTGTAATACAGGGGATCAGATTGAATGTTTCTTTTGTTACAAACATCCATCATTCTTGGAAAATAATAAGGGTCCCCAGAAAAAGATTTAGGCAAATGAAGCTTGTTAGCTAGCCTAGCTATACAGAATTTCAAGAAATGTTAGCTACTCATGAGCAGAGTTTTTTTTCAGTAGAAAATGCCAGTAGGTCAGGTATTTCTAGATTCCTGATGCTTGAGAGTGGGTGCTTGGAAGTGTCTCATTGGTAAGATTTGGTAGATTTAGGACCTGTCTTCTGCTTGGAATGCTGATCAGCAAGCCCTCTACTGTAAAAAGCAGTCCAGAGGCCACCTTAAAAAAAAACAACCCAAAAAATAAGAGCAAAATAAACAAAAAAACCTGACAAAAATCCACTTAATGGTGGATGGAGAAAGTGAAGTTGGATTATGATAGCCTAGTGGTTAGAATGGGACAAGTACTATCTCTATTCTCTCCTGTATCAGAGGTTTCAATTCCATTTTCTGTTAATCAGAAGTGCGTCCTAACCACCAATCTGAAAAGCGTGTGAGTAAAAGCATCTGCATCCATACATCACTGCTGAAGATGGAGTGTGAGAACAATGCAGTTAGCTTTTTTTCTCCAGAAAACACATTCATTGGCCAGCAGGTGCTTGCTCAGCAGAACTGTGGTGGAAGGGATGCCTTGGGTTTTAGCTTTTATATTTTTCAGATTATCTGCCACTTGATGTCTAACTCTGAAACTTCATATTAGGTGTTAGTAAGTTCTCTTCACAAGGTAGTTAGACTAAACAATCCCTTCCTAGCTAGAGAATCAAGGACAACCATTACCCGAAAAGCATAAGCAACAATGAAGGGAGGGGGGCAAGCTAGGGGGTTGAGACTTGATGGCGTGGAGCTGTGGTTGGACAATTGACCCCAGTATGTAGATGAACCAAAACTTAATAAATGTGCAAAAACTCGTGACTGGGAGCCATCCTGAATTCAAGCTGGGTGCAGCCCTGGCCAGGCTGTTGTAATGCCCAAGGTGTATCCTTTTAAGGCCTTTCAATAGATACCTATTTTATTCCTTTTAACTCTGTCTAGTCTCTGTTCCAGATCAGTTTCTCTAGGCTTTACTCCGTCATGGGGTTCCTTATGGGCTGCAGGTGGATCACTGCACTGTGGGCCTATAGGGGCACAGCCTGCTTTACAGTGGGCTGTCGGGCAGTCTCTAAGTGCCTGGAGCACTTCTTGCGTGCCCTTTCTCAGTGGCTTGGGGTTCTGCAGAGTTGTTTCTCTCAGTTTTTCTCACCCCCCTCAGCTGCTGTGCAGTATTGTTTACCCTTTCCTAAATGCCTTATAGCAGAGGCATCGCCAGCATGGCCGAGGGACTCAGCTTTGGGAAGCAGCAGGTCCATCTTGGAGCTGACTGGAACTGGCTCTGACATGGGGACAACTTCTGGTGTCTCTCAGAAACCACCGCTGCAGCCCACTCACAGCCAGAACCTTACCAGGGAAACCCAATGCATGCACTTACTTGGCAAGGAAGACTCCTTTTATTCTTAAGAAGGTTTTCTCAGATTTCAGTACAGTGAAACTGGAATATGGATAGTCTCTTTTGGAATGGGATCTACTGTAATTTTTCTGGTAGAGCGTGCTGGTTATGCATTGAAGGCACCTGAGGGGAAGGCATACTTAGAAGTTTTTTTCTATGAGAACTTCCTCTGTGAATTGATGGGACCGATTGGAGGCTGATTTAGTTGTTGACAGCCTGAGAAACCAATTAGAGAAGTTATATTGCTCCATGAATCCACATTTTTAAAGCAGTAAACCCCAGGAAAAACCCTCTCTCATTTCTGGCCTTCCACAAGGTAGCAGCTGCCCAGGCCGGGCAGGGGCAGGCGCCCCGGCACGGCTCGGCGGGCTCTGCCCTGCCACCAGCTTGGGCAGCCGTGGGGCGGCCGAGCCTCCCCAGCCGCACACGTGGCCTGGCGGGGGGAGGCAGCTGAGCCCTGCTTCGGTGCAGCTCCTCCGTGCCCTTGCTTGCTGGGCACGGTAAAGACAGGTGCCAGTGGCGGCTCCCCAGTGTGGCCCAAGGGTCCTGAGATCCTGGCACTGCTCCAGCGTGGCCGGCTGCAGCCCCCTGCGTCTTCTGGGTGAGATTTTAACCTTTCCAATGCTCAGATTAGACTTACAGACCTTCAATCCTCTCTTGAGTAAGGGGTAAAAAGCCAGAAAGAGCACACTAAGGGCAATAAAGTAGAAGCAAAGTTTTAGATGGAAGAAAAATGAGGAGATGCTGTGAAGTTTGGCTAAAAAATCTTTTTGTAAGCTATAAGGGTGGACTATATTACACTAAAAATACCTATAAACTGTGGAAAAAGATGTAGGGCATTGAAGTGTTCAAAAGATCCTTTGCCCTGAAGGAAAAAGGGGATCTTTGTTCCTGGGAATAAAGTATGAACGGAGAAAAGAGCAATGAAGAGAGCTTTTGCTTTTGAACAGTTCATTCTTAAAAGTAAGCACCCCATGAGTTTAACATGGCCCATAAACACAGTTTGAGGGTGCTGTGAAGATGGGAAGATGTTAGTAGAAAATAACACCACGAGAGAACCGTTTCTTTTACTTCCTGTGGAAAAAAATCCCTACAGCTGAACAAGAAGAGACTCCTCTCCCTAAAGTAAACTGAGATTTAAGTTGGGAACTGAGTGAAGTGTTTTTGTATGTTGTTGTTAAGAAGGTGTGGGAAGGGGGAGGAGGGAGTGGTCTGAAGATCTTATTCTGAATTTATTATTTTCTTTTTGTTGTTAATAAAGTTTTTCTTTAAACCCTTTTAAGTTTTAGACCTGCCTTGCTTTTGCTCTTAATTCTGTCTCACAACAGAAAATAAATATATTAAAAGTGGCAAACTTAAACTATAATATTTATTGGTGCATTAGCCAAGAAATCAAACTAAACCAAGACATGGAGTAATGCATAAACTGCTACATAGCAATGCTTCTGGAACATTGTAAAAAATACCTGCAGTGTTCCCAAAGACAGAAAGAATGTAACATGTTCACAGTTGTTATTTGCGTAGATTGTCTTTTCATGTGACAGTCTGAGGGCAGTGCTTGGCTTGTGGGCAGTATCAGTGTCTAACTAAAAGCAGCAAATAAAGGCTACTTTTCTTCTTTTGTGCGAGATTCTTGTCATGGTAAGGGAATATGTTAGCATATTGTGAAATCTAGAGCTCAGTGTTTGTTTGATGCAAGATTGGAGCAGGTGACCTAGTTCTTGTAAAGCTAAGTAAAGTGTGATGCAGTTTTATAATACTTTTTTTTTCTTTGTTACCTCTTTTCAGCCTCTTTCTTGTTTGTTAGTTTGGACATCAATGGAGTTTCTTGCCTAATGTTACTGAGCAGAGCTGAGTTACTGAAGATGATGATAAATGTCATAAAACTATTGAAATTTGTATTTGATGAAGAGAGCTGAAGGTTTTTCTCAGCCTCATGTACTGTATTTGGACCTTATAAATTTCAGTACTCATTTGAAACCCTTAGATCCCCTTGAATTTTCTGTGATTATTGTTTGATTTGTTTCTTTGCGGGTTTTTCTTTCTTGGGGTGTGGTTGGTTTGTTTGTTTTGGTTGTTTGAGCTTGAGGTTTTGTTATTGTGTAGATGTATTATCAGGCAGTAACTATAACATTCTTTGTGTTAAGAGATTAAGAGATATTGAGATAGAGCTGATCAATATATTTTTTTTAGATTTAGTCCATCTCAGTAAAGATCTGACAGCTACTGCTCAGCATCTCACAGGATGCATGATGGAACAGAACAACATCTGTATGTAAATGTTAATTTTTTTATTATTGATTACTTGTCACAGGAGAAATTTTGTGTTTAAATTCTGCCCAGCTTTAAATTGAAGAGAATATTTATCTCTTGCTGTGTAAGGTGCAGCAGTAAACAAGTCACGTATGGTTTACTATCTTCAGCAGCTTGTGTTTGGCATCCTTTCCCTCTTTTTCTGCCTTTTGACTATCCTGTCTCTTCTTTCTTGTTGTTTGTCAGACCTGAAAAAATGCTATTGTTGAGTATGGGTTCTTGCTAATAGTTCTAAAGTCTCAGATTTAAGGTTTACCTTTTTTTGAATCATCTGTAGAAAGGTGTCACACTGCACGGAGAGCTCTTGGGATTGCAGTGCTTGGTGCTCTCAGCTATCAGACTCCACTGATCCTGTCTTCCTGTCTTCTGCTTCCACCTTGTTTCCTCTTCATGATTGAATCACCAGCGACCCAACAAACTGTCTGTCTTTATTTCTTACACCATAAATAATATTGCAGAATTATTTTAAAACAGCTAGAGTGCCTTAGCAGGAGTCAAGCAAACATTTCTGCTGTTAAATGTACTGTTAATTAAAACATTAGCTATAGTTGTTTTAGCAGGAAGATACTAAAAATCTTTTGCCAACTTGAGAGTATCTGAAGAATTGCTATTAACCTTATTTGTGTTTTAATGATGTAACTTAAATTGATGGAAGCTGATAAGGGATATAGTTGTAATATGCCTACAGCAGTAAAAGCTAAAACTTTAAAGTAAGCAAAATGCAAGTAGAGCACAGACCAGTGGTCTGAGTGCTGCTTATGATTCTTTGTTATTTGTTTGATAAATTCCACAATGTAAATGTCACTGTTTTGATATAATAGCATTTTAAAAAGTTGTTTTCCTGAGTGGTGGGTAATTTGAAAATACTTTGTACTATTTAATGTATGATGTCTTGTCTTTTTTTCTTGAGATAACTGATAAGAAGCACGTTTTCTATAGTTTTGTTCCATTAGTTTCCATTAGTGTGCAGTATAGAAAGTGCATATTTGATCTTCTGATGAAGAAAATCTGGTGAAATGCTTCTGTTTGTACAGTAGTTGTATATGTTCTTACTAGTATTCAAAATGTGATTGTTAAAACTTTGATCCTGTTTTTCATGACTGCTGAGACCACTGCTGCTGTGTTGAGCTGATTTGTTGCTGACAGTTACTGAGATAGTAATCTTTATTATGATCTAAGTAAATATGAGGAACACTGGGGCTGGATTCCTGAGCTGCTGAAACATGTGGAATGGGGACATGAAAACTGTGGATATAACTGTTAACACAGTGATGACTAGGTTTTGGCTTATTCTTTAAGAATATACTTTGGAATTCCTTTAGAATATTCTTGTGAAAATTAAGAGAATTTCTGTTCAAAGAGAAATCTGTAGATTACCACGAAAGTAAGCACGAAACTTGGAATGCAGGGCACGTGCTATCAAAATCTCTGATTTTATATACTTAGAATGCTGTTTTATTATTTTTTGGGAGTTTATTTTTTGAGGGGTTTTTTTGACCTTTTGGCCAAGACATCATGTTGCAGACTGGCCACACATTTGATTGAAAGGCTTTTTAAGAACACCAGTACAAAAAAAGTGAAGATTTTTAAATCTATAAGCTATGAAAAAGAAGCCTTGGGTAATAGGCGAGGTTTAAACAGAACATAGTCTAGTTAATTCTACCTGGAGAGATCATAGCCTGGTGGGAGGTTGTTGTCTGGATGTTATTCATGCTATCTCTTTGGAAATAGGTCAGTGTATCTTCCAACATAAAGCTTTGGGTTTTAACTTGCTTACAGTGCAGTCATTGATGGCTGAGATGAGTACATAATTGTCTAACATTCACTGTCTAATGAGGTTTATGCTCCCTCACCAAGTGCAAGATCTAACATAAAGTATCTGCCCCTTATATTGCTGCTGCTGCTCACTTCTTAATACAGAAGGATGGCTGTGGGAAGATTTGCATGCTCGAGGGTGTCCTGCTTTGAAAAGGTGTGTGTGCTAGGGAAGAGCAGGGCTTTCTCTTGAAATAGAGCTAATAAATCCCTCCCTCTGAATTAGTATAATTTTGAAATTAAGGGGCTCTCAGGCAAAGATATAGGGATAGTAATAACAGTTCTTTACTAGTATATCTAGCAAGAAAACAAAACAACGACTATAAAATTAACAACAAATAGAACTGTAGCCCAGTTCCAGTCCTTCTCGGATGCAGGCACTTTCCCTTTGTTTGGCGCAGTTACTGTCACCGCTGGCAGTGAGGTCTGGCAGATTCCTGGTGGAAGGGGCAGATGCGACGATCCCCGCAGCTGCAGGGGTGCTGGGGGTGATGGCAGCTGTGTCCCAGATGGGAAGAGATGCAGGAGAGGCAGGACGCTGGGAAAACGGCAAGCTGAAGTGGGAGGACGTCCAAGCAGGCGTGCTGGGGTCCAGCAAAGAAGAGACAGCTCCCGATGTTGGGATGGTAGTGCTAGCAGCAATCACCTTTCTCCTCCGAAGCCAAAAGCCAGCAAGCCAGCAACTGCCTCCCACCCTCCTTTACCTGGTGCTAATCTTCTAACTCCCCTCCTTTCCCTTGCCCTCTGAGGGAAACTCCCAAAAAGGCAGGGAGGCTCTCCCTCCCCACATCTCAAGGTCTCCAGGACCTAGCCATCAGTATGTGTTAATGGGAAAAAATTCCACAGGCAGAGAGGAAAGGAAAAACCAACCGCCAACAAAGGGGCAGCCAGATGGAATTCTGCATAGGGCATTATGTTCTGGAAGCTTCTTCAATGAGCACTAATAGTATTTCTGAAGCAGGAAGACAGCTCCATCTTCTTTCTCTGCCATTTATTATTTCTTGGCATATAGCTGAGTACTATGTGTTTACTCAAGTGTGGTCTTACTGCATTTTTGATGTCTGATAATGATGTTTGGGAGACTTGTTTAAGTTGTTCACTCTAGTTTCAGTCACTATTTCTCATTGCTTGTCCTTTTTCTTGGTTTATTTTTATTCCACATACCACAAAAAGGAAGGGAATCTCAATTTTTGCTGTAGTATTTGGGGAGAAAGAATTTTAATTCCCATCTCTGAAAGCATTAATTCTAAAAAACAGATAATTTATTAAATATATCCTGACGTAAATTTATGGTAATGACAGTAGTTTATAGCATCTGCTGTCAGGGAGATAAACTGGCAACCATCAGAATGCCAATTTATATGCAAAAAGAAAAAAGTGAGTTCATGCAGTAATTTATAAACCTGAAAAACGCCATTATCCTTTTCTGACCCATAGCCTCAGTTTTATTTTTACAAATGGTATGAAAACTCTGGGGCCTAGTGACAGTAGTATGGAGTAGCAATCTAGTTATTTGCCTTCAAACTGGTAAAAAACGTTAATCTCGGAGAAAATAATCTGTTAATCCCAAGTGAACTGCTCAAAGTCTGTTTTCTGCACATGAAGCCCTACTGTAATGTGCTTGCCACTCATAACACCAATCTCCAGATTCTTGAATGAGGAAGGTAGCAGAATAATGAGTTTTCAGATAGTTCTGTTGGGGAAGTAAGTGTGTTAGGTTATATCTTTGTGTCATTTGTAGACAATATATTGCTTTTTCCCTTCAGTGTAATTGCGTGGGTTTTACTTGTTTTGAGAAGTAATCCTTTTTGGCTAGAGAGACTTGGTTAATGCCAGGTATCCCCATGAAATAACCAGTCACTTCATAACTTCTGCTCTCACAAAGTGTACTACAGGAATAGGTAGGGGAAAGAAGGCCTAAGATTTGTTTTAAGACCTCCAACTTACTTGTTTCAAGTCATTGTTCTTCCTTCTTTATGAGAAAATCTTAAGTTTTAGAAAGCTGTTAAAAAACTGGTTGCCAGTGTAAAGATTTTGGGTAGTGGGATGGAAAGTAATACACAAGGAACTTCATCTTTTAGCTTTATTAGAGGTTGAGGGGTGTCTTTTTTGGTTTTAATACCTTTATAAAATTCTGTTTTACTTGCCAGTCCATGTTGGCAGTAACCTCCGCTTTTCTGAAGCTTGCTATAAATAGGGTTTGGAAAGCCCTCTTTCTTACCGTTCCATAAATACTATTAATTTACCTGAACACCCAATTTCTAACTCTTGTGACAGTCAGATTAATTAGATATTAGAAATTTCATCTTGTTCTTATTGCTTGAAAGGCAAACAGCTACAGTTTCACATTCTAAGGGAAAGTAATTTTTTGTTAGCAGAATTGAAGGACAACAGATACATAGCAAATTAGTTGAAGAAATAAATCTTTTAAATCCTCTTCTGTGAGCCCAGGATCCTTGTGCTCATAGCTCAGTTTCAACTTCTGGTTCTGAAGTTTCTGTATTTGTCTTGGGGTGATTTTATCATGATACTTTATTCCCTAATCATCTGCTGTATGCCCAGAAATGTCTGCAGTGTCTTTAGGATGGTTCAGGGGGCAGGTCCAGGGCCTGGGTACACTGGGCGCGGGCTCGGTTCAATCTCTCTCTCTGCGGATGCTCCGGGTGTTGCATTCCTCTTTTCCTTCGACTGGGTTTTTTGCTGGCTTGAAGCAAGAAGATTTGTTTTTCCCTTCCCTTCCCGTAGCCTGGAGGCTGTATCGAGAATCCTCTCAGCGACTTACTGGCTTTTTGTTCTCTTGGACTCTTTTGGGCTTGGCTTGTTTTCCTTTTCGGCCTGTGCCGGGAGCTGGCAGGACCACCCTGAATCAGAGACCTCAGAGGAGCTGAACCAACATGAGAAAGGACATTAAAATCCACCAACTTCGGCTGCTGCGACGAGGAGACCCACGCCAGAAATTCAGCTTTCCCGTGTGCTCTGGCTGCTATGCGATCTCCTCTTCCCCTTCCCAGAGACAAAAGCGACCAGCTTCTGTTTTGTTTTCCGGCCACGCAATCAGCCTGTGTATTTTTTTTTGCCCAGGCATTTTTCTGAGGTGTTTTGGTTGGTTGATTGCTGTCTGGATGTGTGTAGGGTAGGTTTCTGGGAATTGATATCTAGCATTTATTCAGTCCTTTTCTATGCCTTACAGGCACCCTCCACTTGTTGTTTGTTTTTGGTTCTTTATAGTTGTTAATAAGCAGGGGGGTTTTGTTTGTTTGTTTGTTTTTTTGCTTTCACCTGCTGGTATCAATTTCTCTCATTGGCAAAAGAAAAGGGAGTTATTAAAGGCCTTTTTTTCTTTAAAGGAAATGCTCTTTAAAGGAAATGCTCATTCTGGGGCATTTTCTCCTGAAATTTGTCTCCAAAGCCGGGACAGTATTGTTGACCCATACCTAGCCTCTGAATTTGGACGGATTCTTTCTGGGCAATTTTTGCTTTGCTTATCATCCCCCTTTACAGGAAGCTGAATGGTTGACCACTACTGAGAATTTACTATTGCTTCACTTAGTTCATAGGACAGCCAAAGTAATTTTGACTGATATTTGAAAACAAATTCAGTTTTGCTGAGACATCACTGTTGGATGGCACTTGCGTAATGATCTACAAATAAACAACCTAACCCTTTGGATCAGATGAGCTTCTAAACAAGTAACTGTATGTTAATTTTCTAAGTAGTAGTGACATTGTAATTAATATTATGAAGCCATATACATCTCACAGCATCAGTTAACTTCTTAAAACAACAGATGCCTGCTCTGTGGGTCTGTTTCTGTGTACAAGTTATTTTGCCAGTATTTTATTTTCACATGGCAGGTTAAATATGTGTTCACCACTACATTAGTAGTTAGAAGTCCTTTTCTCAGAAGGCAGTGCTCGTGTCCATCTCTATAATTTTTAATTTTTCAGAGTGAAAATAAGGCAACACTTTGTTGCAAGCTGTTGCAATCTTTCCTATGAAAACAGAATACATTATGTTTTCATAGGAAAGATTCACTTGAGTTTTAAGACTAGGGGGTTTTTAATAGTCCTAATAATGGTATTGTGTTTTTCATTGGCACTACTGTTTGCCATTGCCATTTGATCACTGATCTTCTGTGGAATAAACAGCCGATGACATGGATTGTGAGTTAAATATTGTAAATAGTGGAGAATATTTTTATTGTATTTTTCATGTACAATATATACTCTCCACTTAAGCCATGTTAAGTTAGGAAAAAATGCATTTGTCAGCTTTTACTTCTGTGAGTTATATTATCTGTTACTTAAATTTATGCATCAGTAGTTTGATAATAATTTTGCAACTATTCCCCATGCATGCTCTAAAAATAAATGTAAAAGTGTAGACTGTATATGGTGTGCAGTGTTTTCTTTCTTATGCTTTGCTCAGAGGTACATAATTGTCCAAACACTTTTTCTAGATGAGATGAGTTTATTTTATCTTCCTTTATCAAGTGTTTCTTTTTTTTCTTTTTTTTTTGTCTATTTCTTGTAGGTTAAAAAGTCATACAGTCTCAGGGAAGGAGCAGCACATTGTGGATTTCTTGGAGCAGCAACTCTAATCAGTAATGAGCAGATTATAACGAGTTAAACAGTGGCTGGTAAACAATGCAATCACAGTGGCAAGCCTGCACAAGCAACATCCAAGAGCAGAGGACTTTGGTGTTCCCAAGTCAGTAGGAAACATGCCCAGGATCTCACCTGTCAGAGTGCCTGCAATTTTTACGTAGATTTCTATAGGTCTTGTAACCATGTCTGTTAATGCAACAGAGAATGATCCTCCCAGATTCTTTGTAGGTGGGGAAGATGGAGAAGGATTGTTGGATTCAGCCAGATCTACAGATTATGAACACTTCTATGACCATGGGGAAGAAGAGGAGGAAGAGTATGATTCTGTATGTATTGTAGGGACGGTCATTTACTATTCTTTGTTCTCAAGCATTATTTTTCATTTCCAAATATTTTTTTAAAAATGGTTTCTAAAAATATTTTTTCAAAATATTTTTTAGTATTTAATCGTTTTTAAAAAATGGCATTAGCTGATGTAAATCTAGTGCTGAAATGGTTTTCTAAACTGAGAAATTGTTCATATTCAGATAATGATCTGTCAGTAATGCCGGGAAAAGAAGAATACTGGAAAATTAAGTATAGCTTGAACTGTGAAGTAGACGTGCTTGATATTAGAGAAGTTCAGGACAACTGAGGTTGATGTGCATGATTTGCAGACTTGATTTGGATTCTGAGAATGAACTTGATGATGGCATAAGCCTCTGTTTTATTTATTTGGATAGTTGGAAGCAAAACAAATTATTGGGAATTTTTCTTTTGTGTGCTGTCAACTGCTTCGCAGTTTACTTTTGATTTTTTTTTTTATTATTCTTTCTTGTAGTGGTATATTGAAAGTGCATACTAAGTTAATCTTAAATTATACCTTAGTTTATTATCTTTATAAAGTGTTCTGAATTGTATTTGAGCACTATGCTCACCAATTTTCAGCTTGCTTAAGACAAACTCTTAATTTTATTGTGCATGAGTCATCATGTCATTTTTTAACTGTTAGTTGTTTGTTCTTCTTGCAACATTGCACTTTATGGAATAGATTACATTTTCACTAATTTTAAATTAGCCTAAAAAGTTTCAATGCAAGACAGCATTGCTAAAGACTTCCCATGATTAAATGTAACGTGGAAATACAGAGTACCAGTTCAAAATTAACAGCTCAGGTAGCTCAAATCAGTGAGTCTGTTTTGGCAAGGGAAGGTAGCTGGCTAGGTTTTCAAAAAGTAAAAGCATAAATTAAAGGATTGTTCTATGGGCTTTTTGTTTGTTTCCTTTATAGAGCAGAGTAGGTTGGCTGTTGCCTTTAGAAATACCACTGACAGAAAAGAATAATTGAAGGTTTAATATGAAAGTAAATATAGAGTATGCAAAAAAAGTGAAATGGTTTATGCACTTAATAGTTCAGAAATCTAGAAAAGTAGTTTCTTGTTTTCTAATTTTCCTTTCCATAATTTGCTTGTAATATTAGGTGATGAGAGGTGTTGTGTGGCTGTTAATTAGACATGAAAAAATAACATAATTGAAAAATGAATTACTAGTTAACTTCAGAGTAAGCCGTAAGTAGGTGAACTCTATGCCACAGTTTTACTCTTGAGGTATCTTTTGTGAGGATGCAGTGTTTTATGCTGTTACACTGCATTTTGTTATCTGCTAGCAATTTACCTGATTAAAAACTAAATTAAAGGTAGCACACAAATTTTAAGAGAAAATACCTGTTCTAATATTGTGCTGCTAAAACCCTGTTGTGTTTTGAGAACATACAATAATTGCTTTTCCCTTCCCCCACCTCCTTTCCAGCCACCGGAAAGACAAATCGCAGTTGGGATTTGTTCAATGGCTAAGAAATCAAAGTCCAAACCAATGAAAGAAATTCTTGAACGCCTCTCCATGTTTAAGTATATAACTGTGGTGATATTTGAAGAGGATGTTATTTTGAATGAGCCAGTAGAAAATTGGCCTTTATGTGACTGTCTCATTTCTTTTCACTCTAAAGGTAAATCTTGTAATAATACCATAAATACTTGTGACAACTAAATTATTTAAGTTCTTTGAAAGTCCTTTTAGGTTTTTTGTCTTGCAGTTTTATTGGATTTTCCTTTATTGTCTTTAATATAATATAGCTGATTTTTAAAGTGCAGGTTTTTAAAGTGATACTGTTGACATTGCTTGAGAAAGTCTTGTCTGACAAAATATAAGAATAGCTGCTGCAGTAGTAAATATGTTTGAAGCCAGTGGAAATAGTGATCTCATGCAAAGGTTCCGAACTATTTACTGGTAATGTGTCTTGTAATTTTAATTTGTTTTTCTTAATAAACATTTTAGGCTTTCCACTGGACAAAGCAGTAGCCTATGCAAAACTCAGGAATCCATTCATAATCAATGACTTGAATATGCAGTATCACATACAAGACAGGTAAATAACACTAATCACCTTTTAAAGCACGCTATTTTTGTCACAGACTATAAAAATTTTTCGTTATTGCATAAGCAACAGTTCCAGTGTATTGTCCCTGCCCATGGTGGAGGGTTTGGAACTAGATGGTTTTTAACATCTTTTCTAATTCAAACCATCCTGTGATTCCATGATTGTACAGTAGTTTAAATAAAATTGCAGTGAATGTTGCACCATATTAATGTTTGCATAGTTTTCTGGGATGCATCTTAAGGTGTGTTTTTTTCTTTTGCTGTTTTTACATTGATATGTCTGAATATTTAGGTTAGAAATTTGGTGATACATTTTTCTAAAACTTAGCAAATAAGAGTATTTAAACTCTTAAACTACCTATAGAATAGGTATGTATAGCAGCTGTACAAGCTCAGAAAATTGTAGAATTCATGTGATTTGCAGGTTTTTTTTCTGTAAAGGTGATACTTAACAGAAGTTGATACTCAAAGGTCATGTGGTTATTAAAAGCGAATTTTCTTTTGGAGCTGAGGTCATGCATAGCAAAGATTAATAAAACAATGATGATGAAAATATGTAAACACTGGAGCCTTCTGAACAGTGAGCAGACCTCCTCTTTTGGATGCCTTCAGTTACTGTTCTGTATAAACTTAAAATGAGCGGTCGAAAATCTCATTTAACAAGACAGTTGTTTTGTGCAAATGTCTATTGTGCAGCCAGAGAGTAAAGTACTGGCATTGCAAAGTGCATTTTTATTGATCCTGAAGAGATCATTGCAAAGGTACTGCTGTGTCAGTGACCTGTATAGCATTATATTAGTAAATAGAGTATATGTAACCTTACCCTGTGTGATTTGAAAAAAAACTAGTGTTTGTTTTCCTCCTCCTTTACTCATGGATTGTAAAGTGCAAATATTAGCAGGATTTCATGGCTCATTGTGCAATGTTTGTTCTTTTCTTCTAGAAGAGAAGTCTATAGTATTCTTAAAGCTGAAGGCATTTTACTTCCTCGCTATGCAGTTCTGAACCGTGATCCAAACAATCCCCAAGGTAAAAAGATCAGAGAAAAAATATCAACCATTAGCATCTCTTTGTTTCCACTGGAGAACAATATGAACATGACGGAAAGCTAGATTTCACTGCCTAGACAGTTAATTTTTGCAGTTTGATTTTTTCACCAGCGTTTGAAGTGTTGTGAATTGACCCCTACTGGCTGTGGGGGACAGTACGTGATAAAGAAAATAGGTTTGAGGCTGTGTAAAGCACTGTTCAGTACTACCAAAAATATCGAGACTTCTTTGTCACAAGTTGAAAACATAGCACCATTTTCTTCAGCTGTGAAGAAAATTAACTCCATCTCAGCCAAAGGCAGTACAAGTATGCAAATAAGAAGTATGATTCTGGCACCATACATCTAACAGACATCACAGAATAACTAGAATATAAGGGCCTCCTTACTCAGACTGAGTTTCTAATATGTCACCAAAGACAGCAGCATCCAGGATATTCTATTAACCACAATTATAGTAATTTTCCTTAGGAAAGTCATGTGGACAGAAACAAGTCAGTCAGGCTATTGAATACTTCCCTTTCTGAATATAAGCAGCCATATATTTGAAATCTATTTTAGATACACCTGCAGATACAGTACTATGAGTATAAATAGGAATTAATTCTTTGTGCACCTGCAAACAGACTGAAGTTTTTCTACTAAAATGAAGACTTTAAGAAAAAGTAAGAGATAGCAATGACAGGTCAAGGGAATTTTGCATTAAAATGTCTGTGTGATCTAGGGGAAAAAGGGACATGTTTATGCTTCAGTAGTGAAATAAAAGCTGCTGCTTACAGCTAACAAGTATTGAATACCAGATTCCTGATTGCTGATGCCAAGGGAGCTAATCTTATATGCAGGGTGCATTTATCACGTGGTATGAGACAGTTCTAACCCTATGGAAGGTGTTGTGGCATCTGACACCACACTGTGTGTAGTGTTCACTTGCCAGGTCCCTGCTATTTCAGAGAAAGGCACTGAAGAAAAAGGCAAGTAGTTCTTCCCTCTCTTCAAAACGTTTCAAAAATACACCACTTCATGCAGCTTGTGCACCTGTAGGAGACAATTTCCTATCTGTCACTTAGGGAATCAACAGAAATTCTGGAACATAGTATTTAAATAACATAATGTAGACATGGTACAGGAAACAAATACTGCATGGGGTCATCCATCGTTGTGCAGTCAGTAATAAATCAGAGAAACAAAGATGTAATAGAATATTATTGCTTCAACCTGCAAACTAATGCAGATCTCTTAATAATTGTATGCCATTAGTATACTGTTACAGCTCTGTTCTTTGCACTGTTCTTCAGAATGCAACTTGATTGAAGGAGAAGATCATGTAGAAGTGAATGGAGAAATTTTCCAGAAGCCCTTTGTAGAAAAGCCAGTTAGTGCTGAGGACCACAATGTTTATATTTATTATCCAACATCTGCTGGAGGTGGAAGCCAGAGGCTCTTTCGAAAGGTGAGATTATGGTGCTAAAGCTACTGAAAAGCTTTAGATGTGTAACAGGATTGCAGAGTAATTCAGTCAAGTCCTGCTTGCTTAGGAGTAGCGGCACATCAGAGAAATTTCAGGAGAACATGTAGATTGAATGAACGCCTATGTTTCTTGCAGTAGGTGGTTAGCTACTGCAGATTCTTAGCACACACCCTTCTAGAATCTTACAAAAATCTTTTGGCAATGGTCAAAAGCTTGCTTCATTTGATAAGTGTTTTTGCAGTACAAGTGTGTTATTTTAGGTAGTTTTAAAGTTTCTCAAGCAGTACCCTATGAGTTTTTTAATGGAAAAATACATCTTTCAGATTGGCAGCAGAAGCAGTGTTTATTCTCCTGAAAGCAGTGTGAGGAAAACAGGCTCCTATATTTATGAGGAATTCATGCCCACAGATGGAACTGATGTGAAGGTATGACAACTGCACATTCTTATTTATATTTAGAACAATGAAGTGCTCAAAGAGCTTGTCAGTTTTAAAGGTAATAGTATATCTTGGTCAAGGATTAATTTTAATTGAGTTTTAATACAGTTCATGAGTAAAGAATGCAATTCTGATTCTAGCTAAATATAGTACTTGTAATGTATAGCAGCTGTGCTTGTGGTGTTAGAATCAAGTGCTGGAGGCTTGCTACCCAACATATTGTCTTTCTTTTTTTGTATTAGTGCCAGAACAGCTTCTTCTTTCCCATGGTAACAGATGCTGCCTAGATACTTTATCTGAAGGTTAAAGATTACAAAGAATCTAACTGAAGTAGATCTTAGTATGCTAATTAATAACAAAAATTACTTGCTAAAATATTATGGAGTCAAAATAACCTTTGTGGACCTTACCTGTAATAATTTTCCTTCTTTCATTCATTTAAGTTCTTAACAGAGATAAATATTAGGTACCGTAAGAGAATGCTAAAAGTGATATCAAAGTAAGGTAAACCAGCCATGCGTGAAGATTATTTCCTTTCTCTTTGTCTTCATTTTGGCTATTTTAAGCTCATGTCAAAACATGTGAAACCAATGTTTTACCAATATATGTAAGAGATCACCATATTAAGACAAAAAAGTGCAGGTGTAGAGAATGTGAGTTCTAATCCAAAAAGCCGTATTATTATTTGCAGTAAACTTCTTAAGTATCACTCAGTGGTGCATGAGGTCAATACTCTTTTAATGTTCTCAGAAAAATGTCCCTTCTGAAGATTATTCTGTGCAACACTTTGCAGTAGGTTAATTTGTGTTCACAGATGTCTGTGTAAGAGGTTTCTAAACTTCCCGCAGAGTTTCTTACAACAAGAAGAGATGCAAATGGCTTGAGGGGTAGGGACTAGTTGTAGTGACTAGTCATCAAGCAGCACTGGGCTTTTAACATCTCAAATAAATAATGGATTTTTTTCAATACTATTTATATTAGGCTGTTCCACTAAACCTACCCTCTTGCCTGAATTCACTGAGTTGGCAGTATTTGCACTCATCTGCTTTAGCTGAATACGTTTTTAATCAATGCTTAGAGTTTGAAACTCTAAGCTTATTTTTGAGAGCTGCTGACAAAACTCTCCTAGCATATGCCCCAAGCCCTTCAGTGAGCATCAAAACTGCAGTAGAGATAGCACAATTGTTCTCTCAAGCTCCTGCCTTGTCATCTTAAAGCTGAGAAGATCCTTTGTTTTGTCCTGTATAAAACATAAACATACTTCTTAAATTAAGAGAATCACTTAGTCCTGCAGCCAGATTTCCATAAGTAAACTGAAATAATTCTCAAATTAACTGGTTCTTCAGGTTCTGTAGGTGTTTTGGAGAAGAAAACATTTACATCTCTGTACAATCATAACTGAGAAATTATTTTTTATAAATTGAGTTTTTATAATGACTCTTTTTCTCTTTTTATCCTACGCTGTCAGTAAATGATGTGTTCTCTAAAGGCAGAGAATGCCACTGAGGAAGATACTTTAGTGTGACCTTTTCAATGATGAAAGCAGCTAGAAACTTTCAATGTTCTTGTCACATTTGAGGTATATGCATACATTTTGCAAATTTATGCAACATAATTTAAATACACTGGATCAAGAGGTCCTGTTTTTTCAATACAGGTGTACACAGTAGGTCCAGACTATGCTCATGCTGAGGCCCGAAAGTCTCCAGCTCTGGATGGCAAAGTAGAAAGAGACAGCGAAGGAAAAGAAGTGAGATATCCAGTCATCCTGAATGCAAGAGAGAAGTTAATTGCTTGGAAAGTATGCCTTGCCTTTAAGGTGAGCTGATTGCTTTCCTATCTGATCAAACATTTAGTGTTAATTAATTGTTTGTTACATGAAACCTCTGTAGACTTTTAGTGTGTGATCCAGCAGTGGTAATTGCTGTGGAACTCCTACTAAGGTGAAAAGTTAAACTTCCACTTCTACATCTTTTTTAATCAAGAAAGGCTCTTTCTTTAATGTATTGAAAAGTTCTGGATAAGTTGCTTGTGTTGCATTAGTTCCCTGAATTTGCTGTTGTGTTTTGCTAGCCCACAGTATATGTATCTTGTTTGTGTATATTTTCACACATTTTGATAATAATTTCTAAGTTGGCAAAACATAGTTTCAGTAAAGTTTTTGTAACTTCTGTTACCAGATACAGATAATTGTTAATTTGGTATTGACATGATTACTTACTTGAATAAATTGATAGTAATTTGATAGTTTCCATTTTTGTGTAATTTCAAGATTGCTATATAGTTATAAGGATTCTTTTGTACAAAACTTCCTTCAGTCTCTTACCCTCCTTTCACCTGTTTTATAAAAAGGTTTTCAGTCTGTCTCTTTAACCTGTGTGTGACTGTGATGGCATTCTGGAGCCTGTAGGATGTGAGCTCTATCAGCAAAGTCAGTTTTGAGATCTTAAAAAGTAATCTGTTGAAACAGTTTCTAGTATCCTCTGCTAATAATGTCAATAGAATGTCAGTGTCAAAACTATCTTGTCAAATTTTGATAAAAGTGGTTTTTCAATTTTTTTTGTCATTTCTTACGTGCCATCCTTAAAAGCTATATATAGTGGGTATCCACTGTGAAAGAGGGACTTTTAAGCCCATGACTGCTGTAAGTCTTGAAGTTCATGCTCATGTGAACCTGACCTTCAAGACTGCTAGGGATAGGCAGGAAGTATAAAATCAAGTTGGGGATAGAAAGTTAAGAACAGGAAGATGTTTGGGTGATGTGGGCTCCATGAGGGTGTCATGGAACTGACGTAAGATACTACTCGTAAAGTGTGTCATGTTTTTGTCATGTTTTCAGATTAATACCCTGTTAAAATATAAAGTTTGTTTAGAATATGCAGTCCTCAGTCACTTAAAGTTTTATTCTTTACAACAGCAAACAGTTTGTGGCTTTGATTTGCTGCGTGCTAATGGACAGTCCTATGTTTGTGATGTGAATGGCTTCAGTTTTGTGAAAAACTCCATGAAATACTATGATGATTGTGCTAAAATACTGGGGTAAGAGTTTTCTGATTTATTTCAGGTTTGCTTATTAACTCCGTTGCATATTACTGTAGTTTATGTACTGCCAAATTTCTTATAACTACTTTTTACTTATTACTTTAATTATTAATTAATAATTAATTATTTCTTATTACTATTAATTATTTATTAAAAATAAAATATCACATTAAAAGTAAATAATATAAATAATTTAAAAGTACGATTAAAGAGAATCCTAAGTCAATAAATAAGTACTAACTAAATTCCTTATTCCTAAAATTATCCCAAACATCTGAGTGTTTAAAAATGCTTTAAGCTAAGTATTTTGAGAGCAAGATTAAGTTCTTAAAGATAGCCAAGATCTTTTCAAGTAGTGAAGCACTGCTGGATGGTTGTGATTCCTGCTGTTTAATGTGTCCAAATTGCTGTACATTGTCCTTGATTTGAAACTGGTGTATTTGTGGTACATTTGTGGATTTCACACTTGTAAAATCAAACTGAAATAGAATCAAGGTGTCTTCTATCTTACCATCTTGCCTCTGCCACTGGAGGCAAAAAAAGGTATCATATGGAATCATATAGAATTGGGTACAGAACTCTATGCCAAGGAAATGTCCTCAAAGTAGGCAAAGCCCATTGTGATTATCTTTACGGTGAGATTTCACTAATAAGCTACAGCATTGTTTTTTTGCATTATCTAATTATCTGGAATCTTATTTTTTGAAGAAATTTTCAAGTTTCTTCAAAGTTTTTAGGAATTATATTTTGGCTTATTCTACTTTAGGATAGACTTTTTCTTCCTTCTGTTACTGCTTCTTACGTAGATAAAAATCTGAAGTTCTGTGGATTTTGATGAAATATTTGTTAAATAAAATGTTAGATGTGCCAGCCTTCTTGAGGAGGAGACTGCATTGTCATTTTATAGTTAAGATGAGAGACTACTTATTTTTCCAGTTTTATCACAGAAACTTTTGAGAAACTAGCGGTAAAAGATAGCAGTTAATTCTTTGATAGGAATGCCATGGTGATTATTAGGCACTTTTTGTTAGGCACTGAAGCCAATTGTCTGCATATACAAATCAACACAACAAATTCCTATCCAAGGAACTCTTTTAGGAACGGGAATTGGAAAGCTGAAGTTCATTATAAATACAGGGCCAGTAGTCTCATGTCACTGAAGCTCTAAATTACTAAATGGTCTTTATTATGCAATTAAAAAAAAACATGTATCTATACATTTGTGGCTGCTAGTACTCCAAAACTACATCAATAAAAATGCATATATATGATCTGTTTGGTTTGGAGTTGGCATGTGTTGTAAAAGCTGTGCTTTAAACTTACTTGATTTGTTTTTTTATTTTAAACTCCTGTTTTAGAAATATCATAATGAGAGAACTTGCTCCCCAATTTCAAATACCGTGGTCAATTCCTTTGGAAGCTGAAGACATTCCAATTGTGCCAACTACCTCTGGAACAATGTAAGGAAATAGTAGCTTCACCAGAATTGTGCAAACTCCCAATGTAACTTTTGTGTGAATCTTTTTTTCTCTTTACAAGGTGTGCCCACACTGGCCTATGAATGCTTGTTTTGTGTGCTGAAAACAAGGAAGGAATCACAATTGCTATACCAGCAGTCAGAGTCAGAGTTTCTCACCCTTAGTCAAGCTGAGTATAGAACAGCAGATTTTCTAGTGTAGCATCTGTTGTGCATAGCTTCCACTGCTAATCGTTGTTCAAGCACCAGCTTAATATGCGCTTCTAATAAACATGCTCTCTCATTTAATGATCCTCAAAATCGTTGTTTTAAAAACTACTTAAAATAGATATTCTATAGTTACCTAAGTCCTAAAATCAGTATTTATATTTTATACCTTGCATCATTTTCAGTTAACCTTTATATTCTTTCGTATGCTTCCATCACTTCTGTAGCTATGTCAGATGACTACAACTTTGTCAATTGTCTTGATTGTGGTTGGTTTAATATTAAAGACCCCCCTTGTGTACAGACTTGTGAAATACAACTCTTAAAATTTCAGGATGGAGCTTAGATGTGTTATAGCTGTAATACGCCACGGGGATCGAACACCGAAGCAAAAAATGAAAATGGAAGTAAAACATCAGAGGTAAACAGAATCTTGGTAAAAATTATTTTCCATGTTTTACAGTATAAGATTTTGGGGCTAAGCAAGCAGTGAATTAACCAGGAATTGCACAATTGCCAGGTGCTTTTTGTTTGTTTTCCTCTAAACCTAACAGTTTTAGATAATGCAAATAATTTCAAGTGTGTACCTCTTTTTCTAACAGGACTGTCAACTTGCTTGTGGAGATTTCCTTCAACACATGCTGTGCCTTGTGAACAGTCCTGTTTGATTTTATGGAAAATGCATTTGTGTCTATAAATGTCTTTATTAAAAATAATGAAGCAGAGAGTATTTCTGGTTCTCCATTAGGCCATAACTTCTGCCTTCTGCTTTTTATCATAATTATTCTTGTATGTAATGTCATATTTTGCTAGTCGTATTTCTCAAAGTTTAATGACTCTGAATTTCTGGTAGATACCATCTTTATGTTGACATTCATAAGATGACTTATATAATTGACCTGGAGCCTAGGTGCAGTTTCAGCAAAAAGGAATTTTTTTTTGAGACTATATTCTTGCATTCAGAACATGCTGAAGAAGTGTAGCACTGCTCAGTTGGTGTTTTTGATTCCTTCTTCTGTTTAGGATAATTATTGAAGACTAAGAATTTATATAGCTGCATATTCAAATAGCATATCATTCAAATATATAGAATATCCTTTTTTTTTCTTTTTTTTTACTACTTAGCAAGTCAGTAAGAGAATATTTTTGGTGCTGTTATTTCCCTAATGCATTGAAAACTTTCTGGGGAGATGGCATTTGAATAAAACTTGATTTGGCCTCTGTGCTGCAGGTCTTAACCTGACTTTCAAATACTGTAAATTTACTCATTTTAGATCACTTTAAGAGCCTTCTGTTCAAGTAGTAGTAATTTAATTTATTAATGAATTTTTTAAAATTACCTTCTTTATCTTAAAGATTTTTTGATCTCTTTGAAAAATGTGATGGATATAAATCTGGAAAACTGAAACTGAAAAAACCAAAACAGTTGCAGGCAAGTTTGTCTTTATTTTTTTACTATAAGATTTTGTAAGTAGAAATCTGTTTATTTAATTAAATCCTATGTTTCCTTCCTTTAGGAAGTGCTTGATATAGCAAGGCAACTCCTTGTAGAACTTGGGCAAAACAATGATTCTGAGATTGAAGAAAGTAAAGCAAAACTTGAACAGCTAAAGACTGTGTTAGAAA
Source organism: Luscinia megarhynchos (assembly GCA_034336665.1). Classification (NCBI taxonomy): domain Eukaryota; kingdom Metazoa; phylum Chordata; class Aves; order Passeriformes; family Muscicapidae; genus Luscinia; species Luscinia megarhynchos. The sequence goes on from CM067592.1 coordinate 61,059,158, forward strand.
TGTAAGTGTCTAATTTTCAGGCTTCATAGCAATGAATGAATATTGGCTGTTCTGACTTGTTTCACCAGTTACTCTGTGTATTGCAATGTTAACAACTACATAATAAGCACAAAGTTTTTGCAGAGAAGGGATGTCATGTTAGAAATAGGCCATCACTGGTTTTTTTTTTTTCTTTTTAACTGGTTGCTGTATCTAGTGTCTCAGTATACGTTCAAGAAGAGGTTACTTTCATTGATGTCAAATATTGTCTTCTTGCATGCTTTTAAAATTAAAATACTTGTAAGCAGGGTCTGCTTCTTGCAGTGTGACATGATATGATATGATGTCTGATAGAGCCAGTAAGAGCTTTCACCATGCTTACTTGTCTACTTACAGCAAACTTTGAGAATTGAAGATAAATAAGTTGTTGTGTACTAAGCCTGAAATAGATAGTAATTTAAAGAATACTTTAAAAGCCCAACCAAACAAAGAAAACAACAGAAAAGAATAAGGCGTCAAAGGTTGTTACAGATCTGGGATCTTAGACTGTGAAATGGTAATAGAAGTTTTTAATTAAAAAAAAATATCAGGGAACAGGCAATTATTATTGAAATTTATAGTAATTGTTTTATATACTGAGTTTTGCTTGAGAACTTAAAGGGCTGTAAAACCAGTGGCCATCTACACTCTGAGACCCATTTCTGGATCCTGATAGCCACTGTAATTTTGGTTCTGAATAGGTAAATTATTTGTGCCATGTCCAATACTGCATGGGGAGGAGGGGAAGGGTTCCAGTTTTATGTTCAGTGTTGTAAAAAATAGAAATAGTGGGTGTTTTAAGATACTTAATTTTAGCATAGTTGTTATTTCTGCTAATTCTGGGCTTGTTGAGTTAATGTTTATTCTAAGGAGTGCTTCAATAAAGGTTGGTCAAATGCACAAATCATTGACTAACAGAGGTTTATTATATCCTATTACAGGATTTTAGCAGTTTTGGAGGAAAATATTTAAAATATTTCTCTCCCTTTTCCCCTCTAATTTTTCCCTGTTCCCACTTAAGGTATGGGCATTTTTCAGGCATAAATCGCAAAGTTCAGTTAACATATCTTCCTCATGGCTGCCCTAAAACTTCAAGTGAAGAGGAAGGTATTGTATTACTTTAGTACCTAATCACTTAATATTATGTGTATATAATAGTCATGGACTACTGGTATAACATGTTTTAATGTCAAAAAGAGTGAATATTTTGTTTTGAAATAATGTTTATAATTAGCAGATATCAACAGTATTTTAATATGCTGAATTGTACACCTAAAACTCTGTAAATTTGTCTTCTAACCCTGCTCTTTTGCAACAGAAGAGTAACATGAAAAGAAACTTCAGTGATTCATCAAAACAGTGTTTTGAGTCAGTATATGAAAATCTCACTTAACTATTATTATCTTTAAAACATTTACAAACTGTAGAGTGTTTAGCATTCAATTTGTTTTAATTTTTGTGTCTGGATTTACTTTTTGCTTCAGATTTATACTAAATATTTTTCATATATATTCTCTTAATAGTTTTATTATTTCAGTTTTTCTCTGTTTAAAGTGCTCATTTAGTTCACCAGGTCAATATTTCCCTAATGTTAGAATGCTAATAAAGAGTCATAATGTTGAAGAGATCCTTTGACGAAGCTTTTCATAGACCAAATATTTTTTTGTTCATTTAGAAAAAAGAAATGAACAGTATAATTCACTACTAAGCTCCTCTCCCTGTGTACAATTAGATAATAGAAGAAATGAGCCATCCCTGCTTCTGGTTCTAAAATGGGGAGGAGAGTTGACCCCTGCAGGCAGGGTTCAAGCAGAGGAGCTTGGAAGAGCTTTCAGGTGTATGTATCCAGGCGGACAAGGTAAAAAGAAAATTATAATAATAATTTTCAAAAAAAATCAATTGAGTCACTTTTGAAGATAGGTGCAAGATGAGAGTTTGAGCAAAATGTTTGTTTGGTAGGAGACTATGCTGGATTTCCTGGATGTGGTTTACTTAGATTACACAGCACTTACCGACATGATCTCAAAATCTACGCTTCTGATGAGGGACGAGTTCAGATGACTGCAGCAGCTTTTGCAAAGGTACATTGTGAAATAGTATTTTCAGTTCTAAAATTCTGATATTCTCAGGTTTGTTTTTTCTTTTGGAGTCTGGGAGAGATTTATAGTATATTAGAAAAAGCTATTTTCAAAGACTAGTTCAATGTGAAAAAGTATCCAGATAATGTGCAAAACATTTGAAAATCTTTGAGCAGATGAAGACAGTTTTTAGTTAAACAGCCCTGTCTGAGGCACTTTTTCCTGCAAGGCTCTTCTCCATAAGATTACGTGAACAAGCTAAAGTCTGCTCACTTGAAGCCCTAGGCTCTAATGCAAGTATTTGTCTTATTCACTTCTTCATGGATCTGTTACAATGTCAGATTTCAATAACCAAAACTGCTATCTATCTACCTGTACTTTCCTGACACTTGTAAGAGATCCAGGGCAATGCCTATGCTTAATAGTTCATCAGTAACCTCTGTCAAAGAATTGTCCTGGATGTTTTCCAGAAATGTTGGTTCCTTGTCCCCTGCAATATTGCCATGGAAGTGTCCAGGCCAAGAGTACCCATGGAATCAAGACCTGCAGTTAGGTGGCTTTCTCCACCTGTGTGAAGAAAGTTTTATCCGTTTCCTCTTTTAATTTGGGTGGTCTGTAGCAGAGACCTACCATGATACTGTGCTGTCTACCTGGCTTCCAAAAGGTCCTATATCTAGTTACAGCAAAAGTCCATTTGTGTGAACTATCCTACAATATTTCTGTAATTTGAATTAACTTAAAGCTCTACAAGTCTTCAGGCTTCCTGTTTCTCCTATTTGTTTCTATGCTGCATGTGTTTGTACAGAAATATTTCAGTCATCTGACCTGCTTTGCCTTGGTCAGCAGACTTGAAGAGACACCAAACCATTTCCTGCTTTATTCCAGAGCTCTTTCATTGCCAGAAAAGTTACAAAAGTTTCCAGCCTTCCTCATTTTGTAATTCTCCATTCACCTCTTGTTCAAATCCTTTGATTATCCTGTGACTCACATGGCTTGGGCTTTTGCCACTGTAGAGTCTCTGTAAGACCCTACCTATCTACTTTTTATCCTGATAGATGCTATTTGATTTGCAAATTCTTCACATAGCTCCTCTCTGGTAACACAAGTCCTTGAGCAAAGCATGTCACCCATTAAGTCAGGCAGCTGTTGCTTCCAGCCTCAGAGATAAGGCACTGCACTCCCCACAATCCAAGACCTGAACAGCTGGTGTTGGGAAACGTTCTCTGTGACATGTCACCCTTACTGTTTTGCACCATCTGTATCAATCCTGCACACTAGCAGTGTTTAGGGAGCCATTTCTCTGTAAATACGTGCATTGTGCCCCTGTTTGTCTGACCCACAGCCAAGTAATACCATCTTGAATTTAAACTAATGTTTTGGGCATTTTTTTAAAGATACTAATTTTTTCATCTATTTACCTGAATAATGGTATTGTTTGCTTCAGGGACTACTGGCCTTAGAGGGAGAGCTGACTCCTATTCTTGTCCAGATGGTAAAAAGTGCTAATATGAATGGTCTATTGGACAGTGACAGTGATTCTTTAAGCAGCTGTCAACATCGTGTTAAAGCAAGGCTCCATGAAATTCTCCAGAGAGACAGAGAATTTACTGCTGATGACTATGATAAGGTTAGCATATAATTAGTTTCCCATGAAATAAAAGAAATAATTATGAAATTTCCTTTACAAAAGTACTAAGTAGTAATTTTATGTATCTGTTTTGCAAAAAATTGTTTGGGTGCTTGCAAATAGTTTGAACTGTAAAGACAGCTGTACCAGCTGTTGCTGTAGATATTTTGTCCTGTGATTTGGATAATCAGAATAGCTACAAACTTTGAAGTAGGAGTAAACAGGAATCTCGTTTGTAAACCTTTTTCCCGTTTCATTAAAATATTTTAATTCTTCAAGAAATGACATTGTAATGTTTGCATTTTTTGTAATGTTTATTTTGACAGTGTGTGGTGTAACAAAATGTTTTCCTACCTATTGCAGTTGTTTCAATTGTTAATCTGCTGCAAGGTCCTTTTTTTTTTACTTAGAATACTAAGATACTGAAAAGCAGTAGAATACTTCCAGTGAAATGAAATATCTCATTAACGTGCTAAATTATGACATAGTAATATAGTTTATGTTGACTTAGTACAGAACACGTCATTGTTCCTGGTTTTAAATGTATTGTTTGTTACAGTTAAGAAACTTCTTTCCCTTCCAATTGCTTTTATTCTGTCTCATAGAAGAACTAGATAGAAGCCCTCAAATAAGGTTTAAGCTTAAACTGCTATTTTTTTAAAAAGTATTGAGAGCAAATTAATTAAGAATAATATACCCTGCATGTATATACTCTATGTGGATTCATTTAAATATATAAAGCGTCATCCACTCCTAGCAGTGGATTCAACAGTAATTGGAAAATGAAAGGATTTATTGATGTTTGTTATGTAGATATAATCAGGTTTGAAATGTGGCTTGAACTAAGAGTACTCTTCGGTCACTCAAAGTTACTAACTTTTGGGATTATAAAGCAATAAAAACTTTTGGGGGTTCATTTATTTGTGGAGATTTTTGAATTTACTTGTGATTTGGGAAAAGTGTATGGGGTTTATTATTCCTGTGCCTCCCTCCCTATTATGTATAAGTAATCAATTTCTTGATTAACATCATAATAGGGAGATAGGAACTGCTTATTGTTAGGTAGAGAGCAGATGTTTTTCACATCCAAATTAGTCTATCCATTTCAGGAAACTGAGGAAAGTGCAAATAAGTGTGTGTTTTGTGTATAAATCACTGTTTCATATCATTGGTCACATTGGAATCTGCAGACTTTCCTGAAAAAAATGAGGCTAAGCCTCACACATACATTGATTCGATTGTTTGAGTGACACCCATCTTGATGGCAATATGTTGCAGCTTTTACCATTTCTAAAATTAATTCAGTTTTGAAGAACATCTCATATGTTGTTGCTATACGTGCATTTAAAGGCTTTCTTTTTGTGTTTGTGTCCTGCAGTCCTGTAGAAACAAAAAACCTAGGACAGGAACAGGCAAACTTTGTTTAAGGAACCAGTTACTATAGCAAATTTGGTTCCTATAAAGCAAAAAATATTTTGTGAGGTGTGTAGCCTAATGACAATATTTCTACCAGAATTTACTTTTGTACGCTTTTGAATACAGAAGCTACTTGAAAGGAAGATATGGAGTCTTGCTAAGTATATACAAAATTTTAAACATTTTCCCAAGTTGTCTTGGAATAAAATAAGTGGTTTTATGAATTCTTGTAGTTACTCACGTTTACTGTATAGAATCTGTTGCTCTATGAATTTCTTATTAGCTTTGAATCTCTAGTAAAAGGCACTGCATTTTGAAATATTTTCTTAATGTCTCAATGGTAATAGATAATTGATAAATTATTAAAAATATTCATACCAATCCGCTTGAGTGCTGTTTCTCCAATACTTGGTATCTTTGACATGTTCCATCTTATCTCACCAGGTCTTTCAAATCTGTTCAGTTAATTTTGTGTTTATCTCAAATTGCAGCTCACTCCATCTGGAAGCATCTCACTGATAAAATCAATGCAGGTTATTAAAAATCCTGTGAAGACATGTGACAAGGTCTATTACTTGATCCAGAGTTTGACTTCTCAGATCAGGCAGAGAATGGAAGACCCAAAGTCTGCAGGTACTGAAACATTTTTCTACTTGTATTTAGTTTCTCTAGTTGACTTATTTGAAAGAGAATTGTAACATAACTTCTCTTCACTAAACTCACTTTTAGCAGAACATTAGTCACCCAATAATGGATTAAGTATTTTCACAGTCTGATTTCATATGCACAGTTTTGAAGTAAAAAAGCATGAGGAACGTGTGATTGTATTGCAGAAATTCTTGTCTTAGTTATTTGAAACTCAGCATTCCACAAAAGTAATAGAAAAAGTTGATGGCACCAAGGCTAAATTACATAGGTACATCTTATATTTAAGGGCCAGTACTGCATTTCTGCAGCAATATGTTTTACTGTCATAGTGGAACTATGTAATTGTGATGCTATTAGTGCTAAAATTAATCTTATGTCCAGCTGTGCCACCTTCTTAATAGTAATGCAATTAACTTATTTTGATCCCTCTGTAATTCATGTACTACTATGTAATTAAAATGTCCTTTTGTTACTTGCATGGCCTTAATTACTTGTTGATCTAAGGTGTTGCTTGGGGTGAATTAGCAGGAAAGGCCTTTGCAGGGTTTTACAAAGATGTTTATTTCAGCCACGCATGGATCCAGGGTTCAGGGAACAAAGGCAAGGCTTCTTGTGAGGGTCCAGGTTTAGCACATGGGCTCAGCAGGGTGGGGAGAGCATCAGGGACCAATTACCAAGGGACACGGGGGTGCTACAAGGGAAGGGCTAAGGCAGAGGACTAACAGGGAATTAGGGTGGGAGTGACCAAAAGGTTAACAGACAGGGAAAGGGCATGGGGTTTGTTTTAACTGGGAACTGGGTCTCCACAATTACTTATAAGAAATATGTGTCTATCCAGATATTCAGCTGTACCACAGTGAAACTCTAGAACTGATGTTGCGCAGGTGGGCCAAGTTGGAAAAAGACTTCAAAACAAAAAATGGAAGATATGACATTAGTAAAATTCCTGATATTTATGACTGTATAAAATATGATGTACAACACAATGGATCCTTAAAATTAGAAAACACGATGGAATTATATAGGCTTTCAAAGGCTTTAGCTGACATTGTAATTCCTCAGGTAAGCATTTTCAGTTACTAAATAGGAGAAAGTGTGAAAATGTCTACTATGCATTTTCTTTCAAAGCTCCCACATTTTGCAATAATCGAACATTAACATTAACTGTTATTTTTCAGTAGCAAGCTGACTGGTATTTTTTAAGAAAAATTTGATTCATAATTAATTAATTAAGCTGTATTCTGGATGAATTTTTCTAGAAATTTGGGTGTGAACATGCCTCCTTCCTTTCAAACAGTGTATTAAAGTAAAATGGTTCATATGCACCATTCATCATAAATTTAACTGTTTCCTTTGTGAATAACTGTTTTCTGAAATTGCTTTTAATTTCATTTTTCCTGCTTATTGAAATGTCATTTTTGGGCTCTTCGCAAATGACAGTATTAATCTTAATCTGTGGAATTTAACTCATTTTAAACAACTTTAATTTAAAAAAACCTTTCTGCTTTTTCAAAATACTAACACTCCATGATATGAATGTAGGCATTAAATTTCATACCATTTCACCCAGAAGTGGACAAGTTAAACTTACATGCTCTGCAGGCTGTTAAACTTAGGTTAGCTCTAAAATCTTGTAGGTGGCAGGACGTGAAATTGATTTGTGATAACAGGACAGAACTGACTAAAGCTTTCCCCAAGTGTCCCTACAGTTACAAAGCAGTGTTGTAACAGAGATGTTTACCCATATATTGTGAGCAGCATGTGAAGGAAGTTCTTCCTTTCCTCATCTTTCAAAGTCCTTGACATGGAGGACAAAAATAGTAGTGATGCTTAGAATGCATTGTGTTTTGTGGGTTGCTAAGCTGAAATTTTGAACAGAAAATTAGAGAAGAGCGGGTAAAAATGAAGACACTAAAGGAAGAAAAACAAAACTTGATAGCCTACATAATGCAAAGGAAGAGTGCTCATGTTGCTCTCTAGGGTAACAAGAAGATTCATTCTAATGTGAGAGCACTTTAATACCATGTGCAGCAGAGAGTATGAAGCTCCTGGAAAAACCTACTTTTAAATATTGATGATATTACAACATTTAATATCACCAGTAATTTCCCAGTTGTACATAAATATCACTTGTTATTATTTGACATAAATAGAAGATCTTCTCTGGGTGGGTTTACCCTAAGCTAAGACAGACATACCAAATATGACTCTTTAATGACTGTTAAAAGAAAGGTTAAAAAAAACCCAAAATGACAGAACGTTGTGGGGGCAGGACAGGAGATGGAGATGGTGATAAGAAGGAGGAATGGCTCCACAGATGTTTAGGTTAAGAAAAAGTTTTATAATTCCAGAAGGTAAATCCACTCCTTTAGTTTAACTAGTGAAGGAAAAACTTTTTCGCTGTATCAAATCAAACAGCAAAAATGCAAACAGCTTATTAGTTGTAGCTACATCAGTAATCATATGCAGTAAAAATATTAAATTAAAAAAAAAGGTTTGTAGCCAGAACAAACTAATAGATGACTAATTTGCTTTAATGTAGAAGCTTTGAACTAGAAGGCATTTTAATCTTTAAGTGAATTTTAAAAGTCAGTTTGTTTTTACGCAGGAGTATGGTATTTCTAAAGCAGAGAAACTGGAGATTGCCAAAGGTTACTGCACTCCTCTAGTCAGAAAAATTCGTTCTGACCTTCAGAGAACTCAAGATGATGACACTGTTAATAAGCTTCACCCTCTGTAAGCCAGTTACTTTTTTACATGGTTACATTAATTCTCATTAAAAAAATAGAGATGTTCTGTAACTTTCATATTTGAAGTATCTTTTTTGCTCATATAAATTACAAAGTATAATTTATATTTTTATTAACAGCTATTTGAAAAATAAGGACACATCTTATCTTGGTCTAATAACAATTTTCTTTTTTTTAAGCTACTCCAGGGGTGTTATGTCCCCAGAACGCCATGTTCGTACTCGGCTATATTTTACCAGTGAGAGTCACGTCCACTCCCTGTTATCGACCCTTCGTTATGGTGCCTTATGTGATGTAAGTTTCTCTGTTGAAGCCCTGATATTTTGGGAAGAACCTGAATCTTTCTCTGACTGTATCAATTGAAACCATAACTGTGTTTGAAATTTATCATATTTTTTTCAAACATTTGATTTTCTGTTACTTGTGGTGAAACACATTGCAAGTTGCACGTTAATTGGCATGCTGATTTCCATCAAAGTAGTGCTGTGTTCCATTGGCTGTATGTGTTAGAATCTCAAATAGATGTGGGAAGGCCACATACTTTTTTATTGTTTTTTGTTGGCACCAATAATTCCTCCCACTTTTGTTCTCAAAGATTTTCTTGAATTTTGCACTGGCTTGCTGTTTTTGACCATTGACATATTGTCAAGACAGCGCTCCTAGAGTACAAAGTTGCTCCTGTACAGTGAATTTTCTTACTTTCCTGTACTGTTATAGAACACTACAAAAGTGGTGCATAATTGTCCATCTGATAGTCTTTGACACTGAAAAAGACAAGGTCTCCAGATTCAGAAATTACTTAAATTGAGCTGTTGGAGAAGGTATATGCAGCACCACAAACCTATCTGCTTGTAAGATACAGCTTCACTTACACGCTACTTTTCAAATTGTTGTATTGACATACTTGCTTCAAGTAAGGGATGACTAAACTCAGTGATGGCAAAAGCATTTATAAACCTCTGTGACGTGCTACAACAGGTACACTCCAGGTTTAAGTCTGATAAACTTTAAATTTTTCTTGAAGGTGAATTACTAAATGGTTTGTTTCCTACAGCATGAAAAAACATGACTATTAATTTAAGTAGCTTGGAATGTCACATTTGTACCTGTTCTACATACTAGGAAGCTTCATTTACCCTGTTTGACTGATATCTCTGTTAGTTTGATATCTGAAAACTTTTTTCACAATACACTAGCTGAAATGAATTTAGTGCATAATTAGCAGGTCTCACCAGGGGAATTAAAAACAGTGCCTCTGTATACATATCACTGGTGAAAAAACATGAAAGACACACTGACATAACATGAAAAGTTCTGCTGTTCACTTTTCAGTCATTTTATGAGCAATTTTAAGTTATTCATGGGTAGGCTCATAATTGGTTTTTTCATTGTACCTCTGCATTTTCCTTAGCTATGATGAGCTTTGCACCTCTGCTATGAAAATCTGTGTAAATCATCAGTTTTTTTAAGAAAATAGCTGGGTTTTATTTGTTGATACTTTTTTTTTGTCCGTAAGGAATCAAAAGATGAACAATGGAAACGGGCTATGGATTACTTAAATGTGGTCAATGAACTCAATTACATGACACAGATTGTCATCATGCTTTATGAGGATCCAAACAAGGTATTTAAAAGGGATAAATACCTTCAGAAATGAGTAGTGCTGGGCTATGTATTAAAGTATAAACTTAATTAATCATTTTACTTCAGGAACTTTCTTCGGAAGAACGTTTTCATGTAGAGCTGCATTTCAGTCCAGGAGCTAAAGGCTGTGAAGAAGATAAAAATTTACCATCTGGATATGGATACAGACCTGCCTCCAGAGAGGTAATAATTATGGGCACTGAGGTAAAGGACACAGATAATTTGGATGTTCTAAGGCTTTGCCAGAATTTTTACTAGAAATACAAAATACTCTAAGAAAAGTCATACCAGCATCAGAGTGTCACATGAATAATATTCTGGGAATTGGAAGACATATTTAAGAAAGTAGTTTGTTTGTGAATACAGATTGTTGAAGAAGGATTGATATTTTCCAAGATACATGGTCAGGTAAGTGGAGTTACGGCGGCTTTTGAAAAAGGAATGGGAGCAAAGCTTGTCCGGAATTCTTCTAAATAGAAGAAGAAAGAAGAAACAGATTATCATGTAGATTATTGAAGTCTAGAACAGTTTTTTGCCTAATATATGATTTACATCTTGTATTTTTAGAATACAAGCTTGTTTTATCTTTATGCGGAATAGTTATTTGAGAGCCACTCTGTCTACATGTTTGAAGGTGTGCAGACAAATTGAAAATGAATTATGTATTTTCTGTAGAATGAAGGCTCAAAGAAAACCTCTCATAGAAATGATAGTGATGAGGAGGTGCACGCTCATAAGAGAGATGAAACAGATCGATCCGTAGTGATGTTCAAGCCGATGGTATCAGACCCAATCCACATACACAGAAAGTCACCCCTTCCGAGATCCAGGAAGATTGGTTCTGTTGAAGTAAGTCTTTGTGTTCCAGATAATTTCTGTCAAAGATATTAACTTTTGCTTACTTTTAAGAGAAAATAAACAGATGTAATTCTGCTTTAAATTATACAGAAGCAGCATGATACAGAAAGTTTGCCCTTACTCAGTGGGAAATCCTCCATGGCAATAATTTCTCTACAGGGATATTTCTATTTTATGTCCTTTTTAAAGGACTTAGTTCCTTTTTTTAAAGCCATTTTAGAAAAGTTGATATTTGAAAATTAAGACTGTCAGTCTAAACCTACCTCTACAAATTAACATCCATTGCTTTTCTATATATCCTTACGAGACAGCTGCTACTGAGAATTGAGCAAACTTTCAGGGTGATTGTGCTGAAAGGGAACAGAGGGATTAGGGTGGTAGGGGGAGCTGCAGGAGGTGAGACATCTGCTGTATTTGCTTTCATGTGAAGTGAAAGTGACTCCATTTGTCAAGCTTTTGAAGGTAAGAAAGATAAAGTGGAAGCTTTTCTTTAAATGGCTGGGGTTTGTGTTTCATGAATTCTGTAGGTAACATCTTGAACAATCTAGTTTGCTGTCTTGAAAGCCATGACATCTAGCTGTGCTTCACAGATATGGCTTAATGTCACAGAGTGGGGGGATGCACTGCTGTATCACTGATACCATTGGGATGATTACGTGGGAATTCAGATGGTGCAGAATGGCACTTCTGTGATATTAATGCTAGAAGCAGACTAACAGCTTCTTATTGTCTCATTTTCAGTTGCTTAAAACCATTAGAAATGATGATTCATGCCAAAAGCTTTTTCTTTCATGTTTGCGTTGGGAGTGAGTTGTCTGTATGCAGAAAAAGTATTAGAGATTTAGAAACCACTTGGTTATTGGCAGTATGGAGAGAAAAAGTGCATGATTCCCTTCTCTAAGGATATCTATATAACTTCACATGACTTCCATAAATTAACAGACATAATAAATGTTAATGTCTTACATTTTCTATTTCCAAGTTTTTTCATAAACAAATGCTCACGACATCAATATTTTTGATTTTAAAAGCTGTTTTTGCGATGATCATGCAAACTCCCCTCCTAGCTAAGAGTTCACTTATGCACAGCTTAATAGTCCATTACTTCAGTCTTCCAACCATTTTCATAAATTATACGGAAGTTAACCTTCACAAGATGTCAGAAGTACAAATTGCCAAATTTTGACTTTGCAGATAATATGTGTTAAAATTGCATGTGTTTCAGCATTCAGAGCTTGATTATTTGCTGGAAGGAGGTAGCCAATTTAAAGAAAATGTACTCTACAAAGCATTTTTTTTTTATAAGTAAAATAGGGATTTTCATGTGGCCTACTGAAATCTGCAAAACTAGTATTTGGAATATTTAAACAATATTTTGGAGCAATTTAAAGAAGTCACTGCAACTTAAACTGCAACTGCCTTGAACATTTTTTTTTCTCCCTTTTTTTTTTCCTCCCTTCTCTTTTTTTTTCCCTCTTGTAAGGCAATTCTGTTTTCACCTACGTCCATTAATTTGAAAGGACACCATCAGGTGTGAGATTATATGGAAGTTTTTATCTGGGTTATAGTCCGCAATATTTACAAAAGGAATGCGACTGTGACTGAGTAATGGAAAGAAAAAAAGAACTGAGTTATAGTGGTAAAACAAGAATGTTGGGAAGCAAACTCTGTATTGCAAAGAATGTTAATTGCTAATGACACATATTGATGTAGACATGGGGGGATGCTTAGCCTGACACTATCCTCCCTTGAAGTCGTGATAAGGTGGCCAGCATCAGATAATTGTTAGGACATTTTTAAATTTGGAAAACTACTACCAGTCAATTTGGTGCTTCTACCAGTGAGTCAGCTGTAAAGTCTCAAAGGCAATTTTAAAATTTAGAAAGAAGCTTTCAGATAGGCTTATAGACTAGAAATGAAAACTATTAAATAATAAATAGGAAAGTTTGGTGTACTTAGGAGGGGAAAAAACAGTATGTCAAGGGTAACAGAAGTTCTGTTTACAACATATGAAAAATCCTTAAAATTATGAATCAACTATTGATAACAGATGTTTTCTCTCTTATTTAGTACTAGTCCACTAGAAATTTGAGGTGTAGTAGAGGATATAGTTGGATGAAGAGAAAAAAGTGAAACTGATAACCTTCTAGTATTGTATTTATTACTCTTCTCTCTTCATTGTTTAATAGTTTTAAACGTAGTATGTAAAAGGGTGCAAGCAGATTGGGTTTTTTTCTTTTCTGTTCATTTGGCTCTGTTGAATCTAACTTTGCATGCTTTGCTGTTTTTTGCCCCCTTTCTCACTTCCAGGAAGAGAGCCCCCTGAGTGTGTCTAGCCCAGAGTGTATTGGTACCTGGCTGCATTACACCAGTGGTGTGGGTACTGGGCGTCGAAGACGCAGATCAGGGGAACAAATCACTTCTTCCCCTGTCTCCCCTAAATCACTGGCTTTCACATCCAGTATTTTTGGCTCATGGCAACAGGTTTTTAAACTTTACTTCATTAAACATTTTATGCATTCCAAGCAACAACTGTCTTTAAGGACATCTAATCCCTTGTTATGGATTATGTTTCAAGCAATACCTTCCACTTCTTAAAATTACTTGCCAAGAATGTTTGGGGGGAAAAAGAGCAAGTGCATGTTTTTCCACTGAATGTGTTACACGCTTTCATAAACATTTGGTTTCTTTATAGGAATTGCCAATGTTACCACAGTAAAAAAGCCTTAGTGTACTGCGTAATGAAAGAGAATTATGCTTTGGTTTAGTTGTCCTTTAAGACTTTAAAACCAGCATTGCTTAATTTGGTGGTAGGTAAATTTAAAAAAAATAATTGCAACCAATACCATTTAAAATAATTTATTTGGTATTTCACATGGCTATTCAAAACTTGTTTTGCATATATCATATTTTCAGTGGCCTATTATTAACTGCAAGGAAAAAAATCTAGCACTAATAATTCTTGCCATCTAAATCTGGAGGTATCTGAAACTCCCAACACAGTACATCATCCATTGACTTGTACAATATTTTGAAGATTGTTCTGTGTAATGGGGGTGAGGGGAAAGCAGGGAGAAAAAGAAATAGCAAATGTTTTGGAAGCAACAGCGAAGATCTAAAGCTATTCAGAATGTCAAAATATTGTTTACATGTAGGACAATGGATGGTGTTCTGTAACCATATCTTTTTTCTTTGAAAATTTTCATAATTTATTGTAGAAAATTCTAAAATTATTTACATTGGAAAAGTTTATATCAGCAAAAGCTGTGAGCATCTGAAGATTGTACTGATTGAGCCTATGCATGGTCAGTGATCGTATGGTGTCCTCAATAGTTTGTCTGTCTTTCCTTCCCTCCCCTCCTTTTTTCAATACAGGCGCAGTTTAGGAAAGTGCATTTGGTAAAATGAAATAAAATGTCTCAGATGTTTGTTCTCATATCAATCTTGGTCTGTGTCCTTTCTCATTCTGAATGCTTGCTTTGCACCACCTCATTGCAAGGAACCCATATGTGAAATGGACTCCCTTCAGAAGGGGATATTGCATGATCTCTCATATTTCCTTTACATATTTTTACTAACAGTTATCATACAGCTTATTAACACCTGTCTGTCTGAAACAGGCTGCTGTATCAAGTTAAATGGATGTTTCATGCTACTGTTCCATTTTCCCTTATTTTTCTGTTTCTTATATCCAGGTCTTATCGGAAAGCAATAGTAACTTACGAACACCAAGAACTATTCTGGAACAAAAGCAGAGTGGTCTAGGTATGTGCGTACAGTTGAAATTTTGTTTGATGTTATCAGCTTTTCATCTGCCTGCTGTTCTCTCTAGTTGTATATTCTTTGATTAGCTTTTTTGTTAACAGGACCAAACAGTACTTGTTATCAACAACATATGCTGAGTATCTGCCTAAGCACTGGACAATTTTTTGCAGCAAAATTTTAAAATAAGTTATAACTCAAAAGAATAAATTGTTTGAAACCCTCTGTACTACTGATTTTGTACTGCTCACAACAGGTACTCAGGATTGTTTTTAACATAGAGCAGGTTTTTAAGATAAGGTCATTTCTGATTGAGCTTTTGGATTTTGCAAGTATATTTTGGATTAAAATGGCCTGCTCTGGAAACACTTTTCTTGAAAATTTCTGTTTCCTACTGTGGGTACTTGATGAAAGTGAAGATATTTTTCTAAGGGGAGGGGGATGGGGAACAAGCATAGTTTCTTGATAGTATCAGGGATTTTGCACATACTCCTGTCTGAAAATTAATTTCTTCTTTTCAGCATTAGAATTAATCATGCTATAATTCAAAGTCTTCTTTCAAATTCTCTTAATTCAAGTGGTGCTTTTCTATTGCTTTATTAAAACAGACATACGTATGACTCACATGCAAAAAAATGAAATCATGCACTACTGCAAATCAATATTGATGTTTTCATCTGTGTGTCTTTTTGTGAGAAACATTGTGTATTGAAAAATGCATCACCTATATGCATAAACTTAGAAGTAGCTTTTCCTTTATTTGCACAGATACCTATTTTTTGTATGTGTAATCTTTCTGTGATACTTTCCTTCCCATTATATTTCTCCCATAGTAAAATGCATATGTCAGGCGCTCTTGTTTACTGAAGTCCTGGTTTTTATCATGTGCTTGCCAAAGTTAAATGAATATTCTTTTGTGTGACACAATATGGCTTGTGAAAGTTGATGTATTTTTGTGTAGATTAAGGTAAAATATTTGGTGTGAAAGGCTTTTACCACAGACCAGGCACCAATTTATTTTGGCTATGATTGGTCACATGTGCTAGTAATGTTTCCCTTCACTGGACTGTTATAAGTAATGAAAGGAAGTATCACTATGTTTAAGAAAAAATATCTGCTGCTGCTTATCTAAAATGTAAAAGTTTAGTTCTGACTGAAAAATTGCTTCTCCTTTCAACTAGTAGTAAAATGTAAATGAAAAAAATGGCAACTTTTTTCCCATTTTGTTCATTGTTGTATGTAAGTTTCATTAATGGTTGACGATTACAAAAGTTGTTTTTTTTATTTTTGTCTGTGGCTTTCAGTGATTTGTTTAAATTCCCATTCTAGTGGCAGGAATGCATGAGTTGTAACAAAAGTACTGTCACTTGCATGGTGATATGCAAAAGTCTTCTCAGGGAAGGAAGTCAAGTTAAACTTGATGAAAGGTATTTTAGTTTGTAACATTGTCAGTAATTGTAGCTGAAGTCTGAATAAAGTATTTCCATTTTGTTTAAAATTTTGTTTGGATTAGAAGTATTTCCACATACTAAATCTGTGGAATTGCATGAGTACTTCATAGCAGCCTGTCATCTCAAAGGCTGATTTTAATGAAAGCAATGAGCAGTATTTTTAGTTTATATTTATTTCAGGAATACAGATTTTCACAGACACAACTTTCACATCATCATCATCATTAATCATTATTGTCATCATCATCTTCATTTTGTTTTGTTGTTTTGTTGTTTTGTTGTTTAGTTTATGTTTACATTGATGCTAACTGGTAACTTTTTTTTACCAAAAGTGAAAACAGGACAAGAACTCACTTTGTTAAAGCCAGTCCTCTCTTTGCACATATAGCAGAGTGTGCAGTTTCATGAGTAGAAGCACAATAAATTATGATAGTTTCAGCCTACAAGTCCCATTCTGACATTACAAGCATATTGTGAACCTGTCCAAGGCACTGCCAAAAGCTGCCTTTTGTGTGGTAAGAGCCATGTGCTTGCATGCTGCATGCATCCCCAATTGAATGGACGAACACCTGGTTGTTGTATGTATTTTCTCTAACTCCCATCAGGGTCTCACTGTGCGGGCCTGTTTAGCACCTCAGTGCTCGGGGGTTCTTCAAGTGCACCTAACCTACAGGATTATGCTCGTACGCATCGTAAAAAGCTGACTTCTTCTGGCTTCATAGATGGTATGTGCACACTCTCGCACATGCACGCACAACCCATGTGCCACATTGAACTTCTAAAGATTTTAATGGAATCCTAGAATCTTTGGCCTTAGTATTAATTTTATGAGTTTCTGTTGCTTCTTTATTGCCCATAGCTTGCTTATGTTTAACTTAATAGCATAGTTAATTCTTGTTTGTCTTGAATTGAACACCAGATCACAGACTCGTAATGTGCGCCAGGAGATCCCAGCAAGTGCATTTTTTAAGTAAACTGAAAGTCTTGTTTTTAAATTCCTTAATCATTTTAAACTCTGGTTTTTATCACTGCTAATTGATTTTGAAATTAAATAAATTATTTGGAGCATATACAAGGAATGAAATTATAAAGTGGTAAGTTAAATACTGATGGTGAAAATTTTAGGATTCCTGACCTTTTTTTTTGGTGGGGTTTGTATTACAAAGGAGCAGGAGATTCTCAGTTTTGGATAATCTGGCATAGAGAAGAAACTCTCACTAGATTTCAGAATGTAAAGATACCAAAGCACACCTTTGTAACTCTGAGGTGAAACAGTATTCATGCTGTTTTCCCCCACACTTCACTTCTCAGTATTCAAGTCTAACCTGAATAACCTTGTATGCCAGAATCACCAGCTCATTCTGCTTGTTTTCATACATCTCATTACACATCTTGTAGTTACCAACAATCCGAATTTTCTTCTTTTTAACATCTCTTTAGATTTTAGCCCTTTTCCTTGGTCCCTTCTGCATGCCACTCACTTCTAATACCTTCTCATCTTTTCTTTTTACCTTTCTTCTTCCTTTTCTATTTTAAAATCTCCCTCTTTTGGTAGCTGTTACAAATTTCAGGTACCTGTTTTTCTCTTTCTCAGACACCACACGCGGTTCTGCTGTTAAAAGGTTTTCTATCTCATTTGCTCGACACCCAACCAATGGTACGTTTTGCTTTTATTTTAAAACCAAAATCGAAAACAAAAGGTTTCTTGCTTCATCCCTTTTATTTTTATCTCAAATACGGGGTGTACAGTATCATCCAGCCGTCTGTCGTTCCTAACTTCAAGCACAATTCCGAATATATTTGTAATCATTAGAATCTTAAATCCTTTCTTTACCATTCATTAGTATAAATACAACATCAAAATTCATTACTTAGAATAATCCACAAAAAAAATTAAGTGCTACTGTTAATCATGATCTCTCTAATGAATTATTCTCCAGAAGTTCTTGTATGATCAGACTGGTATAGTACAAGATACAGACAGTAAAATCTGGTCTTACTAGACATACACTTCTTGGTAGCTGCTGCTTCTTCGTCTTCTGCTGAGCTGATCCTCTGAGCCTGCCCATTCTAAAATAAATCACTGAATTGACAGCTGGAGTTTATGACTATCTTCTTGAAGTGATGTTGAATTACAAATGCTAAAGCAGAAGCTTTGTTTCTATTCCTGCTAAATTGCTGTGTTTTTAATGGGACAAAAATTTATTTTATCTTATCGTACTTCTCTGTTCATCAGATGTGCAAATTACTTAAATATTGCACTAAAAATCACAGCAGGAGGGCTGTAACTTCTTGAGCAGCATTGACCTCTTGAGCTTCTAGAGTGAGAGTTAACTGTCTTCAGTTTGCAAAAATTCTCATTTAAGACACAGGACAGAGGTATGTCTTTTTCTTCCTCAGCAAAATATTTGGCACCTCCCTTTCGACATGAATAGGCCCCAGATATGTCCTGTTCATGAAAAGCAGACTCAGTCTTCAGGCCCCACTGGACCTGAATGTAGCTTTTCTAGATTTCTTAACTGCAGTTTTAAAATGTGCATGACTGCTGGCTGAGTTCAATGATAGTGATATTAAACTGCAGTGGAAATCATCAGTATTTTCATGTTAGATTTGAAATATATTTGCTTAGAAAGTTAAAAAAAAAAAACTTGTTTTGGGTTAGCTTTGCTAAGAAGCAGAGTAGTATTTTGTTACATTAATTTTAAGTCCATAGTGACTTTTTTGCACTGCAGTGCTTCTTGAAGGTAAACTATAGTAAGACAAAATTTATACCATTAAGACTGTGTTTGATCTAAAAGGCCAAATCTAATGTTTCATCTGAAATAGAAAAGTCAGGAGTCCACTTTTTATGTTATGACACAAACCAAACAATATTCCCAAAGCATACAAGGTCAGAAAGTAAGAACTGCATTTGAGAATCTGTGGCTAATCTGTGAATTCCTTTCTGTTCCATTTAGTTGCTTTTTGTGACTCCATTCTTTTTAAAAAGGATCTAAATAGCATTTAATGATCACACTGATTGTTCTGATTCATTTAATGCAGCAGTTTTACCCCACATCTTTGGCAAGACTAATGCATGCAGTATGAGCTCCTATGAACCCCAAAGTATATTGCAGGTTTCCAGGGGTTCTCTACTAGCGTAACGCCATATTGATGTTGTTTCATCTGTCCTCTGGACTATCATTTTAATTATCCTTGTCCTTTCACTCTGTTTTTTTCTTACTTTTATGTTGTTATTACACCCTCTTAACTCATTTCAGACTGCCCCCCCCATCTTTAGTTCAAGGAACATGGTGAAACAAGTATCTTCTGAAAGTGCTATACCTTATTTTCTGGGCCTCTGCAGAACACCCACACCTCTTTAGGTGCTGGTCCATTTCCTCTGTGGAATTTCTAGGCTCCAGTGGTATGTCTCTACAGCTTTTGAATCTTAAGACAGCAGGGTGGCTTTTTGAGATGCTGCATTAACCCTTTCATTGTCTTGTCTTCTGATGCTTTAAGAATAAATACAGCCAAAAATCAAAGGCCGTTGGCGTACAGGAAATTGCCTTCTTAAAGGGATACTGTCAGGCTTCTTCATCATAAAATTTCAAATTTATTTCTTTTAGCATCATAAAATGTTCATCAGAAAGCATTCAAACAAAACACTACACATAGATTTCCAGATTATGTTTTAAGCCGTATCCCTCAGACATAAAGATACTACAACAACCTGCTGGGATATGACTAGCTGACAGCAGAATTGTCAAAACTCAACAAAAAAATCTGGAGGGGAAATTCCTAAAACGAGAAAATTTTCTTTTTTTTTTCTCTTTTAAAGGGCATGAGTGCATTTTGGAATTCCTTTCTGGTTCTCTATAACATACACTATAATAATAATAGTAACAAAAAAGTTAACCTGACATTGTCCCACTTCATTACTTGAAAAATCAGTAAAATAAATTCTCATTTGAGAATTTATGCTCTATGGACTGATAGTGACTTTTCTGTCAGGGTAAAGAGAAATCTTAAATTTTGCTGTAAGGCAACGAAAGGGTTTGCGCTTTACATGCATGCATATAATTATTTAGGTTAATAATATGTATGGCAAGCATCTTAGTGCTTACACTGAAGGTTATCTACTCACTTTATAGGAGAATAAAAATTAACAGTATGGTGGTGGTTCTTTTGTACACAAAATCCGAGTTTTCATGACATGCAACATTTTGTTTGTAATTTAAGTAAAGCTGACATAAGTACACCTCAGTTGGTTGAATATTTGTAGCAATGGTCCTCGAAATTTTACTATGGCCAGGGTGGATCTAAATATAAGTATAGTCTTTTGAGGATTGAAATCTTGTTGAATTTCTTTTATATGCAAAGAACTGATGGTGAGTGAATGGGCAACATTGGATATCACAGGAACATTCTTGCTTATTATTTTATGGGAAAGAACAGTTCACAGTCATAATGCTATCTCTAATAAATGTACCTTGAACTGAAATTCTAAACATTACTTCATTCACTATTGCTTCTTCATTTAATTGTCTTAGAAGAAATTTACAGTATTGAATTGCAAAGTTGTTATGTTACAGCTGTATGTTGAAAACGGATGTATTTTCCTCTTCAAAATGCAACTGGACGAAAAGCTGGTTATTGAGTTACCAAACTTGAATTACTTTAGAGGGCTGCAATTTTTTTCTAGCTGAGATGACTAAACGCTTTTAAGTCGGTTAGTAATATGGATGCATGATTAGTGTATGATCTCTACTAACATAGAAAAGCAAAGTCCAATAAATTTTTAGATTTTTGGGTTGCTTTACTTACTGTTCTAATATATGAAACTTTTAGTCTTTTTACATGTTTACATGTTTTTTTACATGTGTTTTTACATGCATAAAGGTAGGTGTATATCTGTCTCAGAAAGTAAAACCATGTAACCTTAAGGTAAAAAATGCTAACAGTGGTTTTCCTTTGATATTAAAGACAACAGTTTGTTTTCACAGAATGGCGAAGATGATAGAACATGAATTATGCAAATTTATTTCTTGGAAGATACAGCATTTTTAGCTCTTTTCTGCTAATCTATCCTACTTTCTTGCATGAATGAGTTACCTATTTAGTCTTGTGCCAGGTATAAGAATGAGTAGGAAAATACTACTTTTTTTTTTTTTTTTTAGTGATCTGTTAAGTTTGTCTTAAAGGGAAATTATTTTTCTTGAACTGATTTAGGAGTAGAGCACAGTTCTCATGTTTGAATGATTTGTGTACACATGTACTTCATCTGTACACGGGAGTTGTATCCTATGGTATGTTACACAGTATCTTTAGCTAGAAATTTGCTCATCTTGTTCCAAATCCTGTAATATTAAATTTTCATGATTTCAAGAGACTTATGCCTGCACGTGCTAATGTAAACTAAACACTTTTTATCATGCATTAATGCAGTAGCTTAAATCCTGTCTCATGTTTGGAAATCTCTTTTTTTATTATTTTTCTTTTAGGTTTTGAACTGTATTCCATGGTGCCTTCTATTTGCCCTTTGGAAACTCTACACAATTCCTTGTCTCTGAAGCAGGTGGATGAATTTCTTGCTTCTGTTGCTGCTCCGTCAAGGGAAAATCTACAGGAGACATGTACTGGTTATAGTTTGTAATTATGTTAATTTTAAATTCCTAAGCATTGTCTAGTTAATCTTTGCAGTGTTTTGCAGCTAACAAGTAAACTAAGGATACTGGTTTTGAAGAAAATGAAAATGTACATAAACGATAATTTTACATTTTGCACTATCCCTTTGTGGGTATGGACACTTAAAATTCATTCAAGTAACTTCTCTGTTGGCTGAGGTAGTAAATTAAGGATTTAATGAAATCATAGTCTATTTCCTTTATTACTACATTGACTTCTCTGTACTGTCCACACTCAGCTGAATTACAGGTAAAGCTTTTCAGGTAGCATGCATTATTCCCAGCTTTATACAATACTGTGGTACCTCAGCAGAACGGTGTTGCATTTACACTTCAAATTTCATTATTTTCCTGTTTCTTTCAGTATTGCTTGGGTTTCACCTGTAGAGTGCTTGCTAGTTACTTAGCTTTTTAGCAGTTTGTGCTGCATGTTTAAAGTTTAGGTGATCTTGAAAGAAAATACAGCTGAATTCTATCCATGTGCCTGTGTCTGGGGAAATGATTTTTCCATTGTGATTCTATGGCTGTGTCTTTGGAAATGGTTTCAGTTAGGTCAGATTTACCACATATTAAGGATGTTTATAAATAATGTGTCAGGTGATTGAAAATCATTCTTCTTAAAGAAGTGTCTAAAGACTTATGCTTTGATCAGGAAAGTTGTATTTGCAAGTACTGATACAAAAGTATTCTACCCATTAGGACTTCTCCCTTTTTTCTGCTACAGATTTTTCCTTTTTCCCCTCATTATTTTATGCAGTTTAGATTTTAAGCAGCAGCTTATTTGATAGGGTAGGCCTCCTATATTTGAGAAGGAATAGAAGCAATTTAAGAAAATTGATATTACTGAAAAAGACCTGAGAGGCTTACAAGTATATGAAAATTCTCAGCTACTTAAAATGTATTTTTATGGTTAGGAAAGTTATTCCTAACACTGCTTAGGAAGTTTCAAAATCAGTTCAGAATTGAGAGTATACAAGATGAAGAAGTATTGAAAAGCAAAATATATCATACTCCTAGTGTATAGTTGTCACCTTTCTACCAAGAAGTGGTTGGAAAATAGACCTTATACAATTAAAGTCATAGATGTTTGATTCTCCTGCTTTCCTGTACTGTTTGGAGATTGTCTAGAGATTAATGCATTGAATGCACTTTTCACAGAAGTGTTGGACTTAAAAGCCTATTCAGGTGCAATCTTCTTAACCTATGAGAAACAGCACTAATGCTTTTGCCAATCTTCTGGCACGGCACCTGTTACTGAAATGCTGCCTTAACAGCATGAACTTGCTGTGTTGCTTTCTGTGGTAAAAAAGGAGATTTTAAGACTTGTCATGTTGTGAAGTTTTGACAGTAAAGTCAAAAATTGGTAGCTGAGCAGCTGGTTGTATAAATGTGGTATCTGTTTTGCTGAATGGATACGCAGTCCTGTGACTAATTTTGATATCTAGTTTAGGTGAGAATACTTATTATTAATGATTCTTTTTTTCCCTACATTTCAGCTTCTCCAACTCAGATGATGCCCCTTTCAGGAAGAAAAATTTCTTTAAATACATTTACCCCTGCAAAAATCCAACCAACTCCACTTGAAACTTTGCCTGAAAGGCTAGTGGTAGAGAAACTAACCTTATGTAAGTAAAATCTGTCAAAGGCAGAATGGCTAACTTGATTATTTCCAGCAGTCTAATTCTTCCTTACATGTTACATGACTTCATAGGACAGCTGTTTCTTAACATTCCCTACATAAGTAGAATCATTTTGTAGGTCAGAACAGAGAGAAAACTCAATAGCATGGCTCAAATTGCTTTAACAGTAAAACAGTGTTAATAGTTACTGTCTCTTATCCTCTGAATTGTTTCACTTTCTATGGCCTGAAGTTCACGAGCTTTTGCTTTGAAGTATGACAGCAATCTCCAAGTAACACAAAGTAAATTTATTTATTTAAATGACTGAATTTCTAAGATGTTTTCTGAACACCTAATGTAGAGCTCTATGACTCTGTTCTGACTAAAGCTGCCAATAACATGATGATGCATTCAATCATTAGCATGTTCAGTCTGAACTGCTGGCCAGCTACGCTGTCTGTTTTTGGATGGTTGTGCTGTTTAGAGACCAAATTTCACTTGTATTTCTAATTTCATTACGTAGTGTAGCTTATTTGTTTCTGTGCTAGATAACATGCATTTTTGTTGCCTTTGATGCTTTTTAGCATCAAAGTGTAAAACCTAATACTTCTTTTCTCTCTATCTCTACAGCTACCCTTGGAAGTCCTGTATCTAATGTATCTAATACTAAATCATCTCTTGAAGAGGCCTCACTAGATGCAGAACTTTGTGGTGAAACTGCTTCTGAGAAGAAATGATCAGACAAAACTGTAAACAACTTCTTAAATGGTTCTTTGGTGTGCATTTAAGCAAGTTACTGGGCTGTCAAAAGCCACTCATGTTTGCATCTGCAATTCATAGTGCACTTAAGAATCTTTATACATGGTTAGATAGTGTGCACAGTGTTTAGGTCATTTCTAAAACATTTCAGGAAATATACTTAACAGTTTGATGAACCGCACACCTTTTAATGGACAAGCTGCACATGAATCTTTTCTGTGTCTTCAAATATCTGCTGTAAACCTGTACAAAAATAAAATGGTATGTGTTACAGCGGCGGTGTTGATGTCGCATTTCATTACATCTGCTGATGTAATGAAAGCATTGTCTATTGTCATCATAAATGTCTGTTTTCAGGAGTTTATAATCTCCCTGTGAATTTCTTCTGTGTGCTGAAATGTAACATGCATCTTGACTTTTTTTTAATTTAACTACATTTCCAAAGAGATCTCTTTTCCTTGGTTTGGATATAAGCAGATATTTTCTACATTTTAATTATTTGTATCATATATGCTGCAATAATTAGGCATGATGGAGCAAGTTCATGTATCAGCACTTTTAACAACCTTTTTTTTTTCCTGTGTTTACATCAAGCCTGTAACATGCAAATGTACTGTCTTGTATACAGGTGCCTGTATATCATATAGCAGATAAAACTGTCTTTTATATGTTTTTACCAAAACCTTCTATTGCTTACTAAAAAAGACAGTTTTATTTTCTTTGCCATGTGTTTCTAGAAAAAGGGGATATTAAAAAGCAGATTTTGTAGAAGGAGAAATGGTTACAGCTGGTCTGCTACTAGGTTTACTCTAAATATTGTAAATATTCCATCTATGCTTTATTTATCATCCTTTCAGCATAGAGAAAGCCTGCAGACTACCAGAACTCAGTGCATACTGTTCCAAAATACTCAGGATTCATCATGGCCTGGGAATTTTCATACCCTTCTCCTCCCAATCTAGGTAGCTGACAGCAGCTCTCAAAAAAACCCCAAAAAACAAACAAGAAATTCTACCCAAATGAACCAAAAAAACAACTAAACAAAAAACAACAAAAAAAAACCAAAACAAAACAAAAAAACAAAACAAAAAAACCAAAAAAACAAAACAGAACAAAAAAAACCACCAACAAAAACACCCAAAAAACCCAGAAAAAACATAAAACAAACAAAAAAAAAGGAAAAAAATTGAGCATTTTACAAGAGATGAAAGAAGCATTTCTCAACTGGTGGAACATGGAGTTATGGTGTTATTTAGAATTATCCAGTCTTAAGCAATTGTTGTAATTTTTTTCTGTGGCATGAAGAATTATTGGGTTATGAGTATCCCAAATTTTGAAAATACAGACCACTTCTTTAAGTTCAAGTGGCTGAATATTAAGAATGAACTTCATAACTACAAGATAGGTGATTCCTTTCATGTTTAAGCTGCAGAAGACATAGCTTATTAATAAAATGTTTAAGTAGGGCTCTTACTTGTCTCCAGAGCCAATGCAACTGGCATTCACTTTGTCACAGGGTCTTTTTTCAGTGTTTACCATATATGAAATGGCTTTTGCAGACTATTTCTAACGATGCTGGTTAAACATCAAATATATGAAGGGTTTCACAGCTATATACTTCAGGCCTTTCATTTTCTGTAGTGTAATTTTGTTACTGATAATGTTGGTCTTGCATACAACTGAATGTACGCTTGTTTACTGTTTAGGAAAAAAAAACCTAAAAATTTAAGTATATATATCATTCCAGTCAACCAAAGCTGTGGCATAACTTTTTTATGTGCTCCTAAATAAAATCAAGGTCACTGGCAAATTCTCTCTATTGTGTTTTCTTTGAAAAGCGCTGTGAAGTATAGTGAGTAGCTGACAAAGTAATCCAGTGGAAAACAACCTACATATCAGCCATTAATTTACAAATAAGCCAAAATTACTCTTGGAGGTAAGGATGTGGCATAAAAGAAATGAGAGTTTTATAATTTTATACTGAAATCACTCCTCAAAAAGATAAATGGCAGTCACACATTCTGCAGTGCTTTGTCGTGTTCCAGAACAGTAACATCAAATACAGGACTATTGTGAGTGCTTTTGTACTTGCTATTGCGACTGACAATAGGCACACAAAGAGTGCAAAGATTTGACACTTTTTAATTCAGTTTCTTTATGCAATAGCAGTCTCTCTCACATTAAGGTTTTTGAACTATGCATCCTATTCCAGCCAGATTTGATAGAGGTCGAAGAATGTGGTTACAGAAAATCAGTGGTCAAAATATGACTGTGACTCCCAAAATATTATCACCCTGCAATGTAGTTTAAGTAATTATTTAGCTTTGCATTTCTTCAAAAATGAAGCATCATTACAAAATAGTCCAAACCACAAAAATGTGTGTGAAAACTCCTAAAATTAATTTAAATCCTGTTTTATGGTTTTTTATTATAATAGATAAATTTCAGTTATGTAATTATCCAAAAACACAGAAGGTGTTAAGGGAAAGCAGATGTGCTTCCAAAGTTCTATTTTGTAGAAATCCATATAAAAAAGCCTGGGGAAGTAAGCATACAATATATAATTATACATATTATTATAATATATCAAAAATAATGATCATACATTGAACAACCATCAAAAATAGTTCAGAGAATAATGACAGAAAAGATGTAACAAAGATTTTTAAAAGCCATTTCAGTGTAGTAGGCAAGTGGCAGAACATAGGGATTTAAGACTACTTTGTCATCTAACACAGACAAAAGCATAATATTCTTTCATTTTTTCTGCATTTTTTCTTAATCAGTTTACAGCAGCTGTATTTTTGACAGTGCCATAAGTAAAGAAAAAATAGGAAAAACTTTTCCAAAAAGTCAATTCTGCAAGAAGCAGTGTAAGCAAAGAAGTGTACTTTCTAGTAATAGTTCGTATTTATTTTATTTTTCTTTCTAAATAATGGTTTCCATTTTGCTTGCTTTTGTGAGGAGGACAAATTTCATTAAGTATTTTTAAATGATAGTTTTTTTATTTCCTCACTTAGCCTTAAAAACAACCATCTTGTGCTCCAAAATACAGAAAATGGTGTAATGCCAAAGCAGTCCAGAGTGAACTACTGCAAAAAACATGTTGAATAAAAAACTAGGACAAATATTTTATCTATAAAAACAAGAATGTGTGAGTGTGTGAATCAAATGTGGACCTAGGAGGAGGAGATGCACTAAATACAAAGAACATCCATATCACTAAAGGTAAAAGCTAGTGTAGAAAAGACCTTACATGAAGCTTAAATTCAACATTGATACAAAACCAATTCTAAAGTGGACTTGCTTTTTAAAAAAAATATATATATACTGGATTAAAAAGTTGTGTCCTGGGGTGACTTTATGATGCTTGTATCTCCAATCATCTGTCCTGTTGATGTTGACTATTGAGCGCTGCAGCTTTAAGACTGATTCCAGAAGTGAAGAGGGAGAGAAGAGGTGCAGAGTTCATTATCAGAGACTGCACTTGTTCCCCTGCATCCTTCACACAGACTCTGTTGTCTGCAGTGGACAGCAGGAGAGAGCTCTCCTTTGCTCTTGGTTAGTTTTTGACGAGCTGAGGCAGAGAAGCTCCCTGGACTGTAGTTTTTTTCTTTTTCTCTTGGAATTGTTTGAACCTGCTCTGGACTGAAAACCCAGAAGAGCAGCGGGAGCTCACAGCCATGGCCCACTGGGGCCTGGCCTGGTCTGTGGCATTTCCCAGTGCCAGAGGGACTGAGAGCTGCTGGAGTGAGCTGGGCTGCAACCACGGAAGGGACGTTCTGAAATTGTCGTCTCGTCAAAGCGACAAGAGGCTTTGTTGCTTAGTATTGTTCATTTTTGTGCTGGGGAGTGCTTTGCCTGTTAAACAAACAATTTTTTCCACTTCTCTCTAAGAAAATATTTTCCCAGACCAGTTGGGGGAGAGAGAATCTGTTTTCTAGAGGGACCCCATTTGGAGGTTTCCTCCCAAATTTGCCCTAACCAGGACAAATACATTAATTGGCACCCAACACATGGCTCAAGAAATTAGAAAGAAACCTGTCCTGATTGCATCTTGGTTGAACTTACTCTGTATTGGGATAAAGCAGTCAGTAGCCATGTTGCTTGAATTCATAATGTCTCTCATGGTGGAGGCTTTTATGCAACTCTGGTCCCTAGGCTTATTTTCTTAACAGGAGATAGCTCCAGTTAGTGTCCCTAACACTGTAGTTTCTACAGTAGAGGGCCACAGATTAGAATAGCTATTGTGCTAGGCTTGGTGGTAATGATTTATAGAAAGTTTATAAAGGTACTGGAGTTTATTCCAGATATGTATGGTTTATGGTTTCTTCATCCTACCCTGCATCCCAGTTCTAGTAGCATGTTTTGGGGGTTTCTTAGTGACTGCCCGCACTTTGTTAGAGGAGGAGCA
Organism: Luscinia megarhynchos; assembly: GCA_034336665.1. Taxonomy (NCBI): domain Eukaryota; kingdom Metazoa; phylum Chordata; class Aves; order Passeriformes; family Muscicapidae; genus Luscinia; species Luscinia megarhynchos. Next base: position 61,087,868 of record CM067592.1, read on the forward strand.
GGGGATGAGGCTTTTCAGCCTTTCCTTTCCTTCTTCTCCTTTGAATCTGTTAAGTCACTTATTGACAATGTTGAGTTTCCCCTGAATTGCCAAGGATACCACCTTCCTGGTACTTTATCTGGTAGACTTCTTATATATGGTCTTCAGCCTCTCTAGAATTAGGGCTGAGATGTCCAGAAGAGCTGATGAGACCCCTGACGCAGGAGTAGGCCCAGGTGTGGAAAATTCTGAGTGGTGTGGAGAATGGGAGAGAATGGGACAAACCCTGAAGGAATTTTCTGATCTGCTGTGGGGGCCAGAGAAGTGGCCAAGGGAAAGCCTACTGCACTGCTCTGGAAGACCAACCCCTAAGCCATAAGCCTGGCTAGGGAGAGCAAAAAGATTGCCTCTGGAATCCTTTGTGGCGTTATGTTGATTCCTTGCACCCCATTGGTCCTTCCCCTTTGCTGTGCCCATGTGCCCTCATCCCACTGGTCCCAGCGTTCTGCCCTGCCCCTCACTATTCCTATATAAACCCCTGTTTGCCCTGCCTCTGGTCTTTCATCCCTGGATACCTTCAAGGCTGAAGCAATAAAGACTCTCCTTGGAACTCCACACAAGGATCCCGTCTCCTGCTTCTGCATCACCCCATATTCACAAAAGAGCTAGTCACCCAGTGAGAGTGCAGATGTGTCTGTGCCCCCAGGACATCCTTCTAAGGATGCTTCTCAGGGAAGGTCACAGCACTCCTACTAATGCCTGCTGCGACAATCCCCCAGCCTGGAATTTTCACACGAACAAATTCAGAACCCAGATGAGGTGGGAAAATACATGGACGAGAACTGCCATGATGATTCTAATGAGAAAAGGCTCATTGCTGAGCCCTAGCATATGTATATCGCATACTGCTAGATACTGTAGGGCAGCAGACAGAGGCCAGGGGCAGGGAGACAATTCAGCCAACACCCCAGTTACCCAGGTTGTAGCTAAACCAGACAGTGGGAGTCGCTGCGGGCAAGAAGCACACAAGAAAAACTGATCGGCCACTGGACAATGATGATCCAGGGGAGGAATCTCAAAGCAAGTTCCTGATACAAAATCAGAAGTCAGAGCAACTGACACAAGATCAGAAGCCAATATTGAGTCCTTTTCCCTGAAAGACCTTCATGACCTAAAAAGGATTGAACTCTATGACCTGATGAATCTATAATTAGTTGGCTGGTCCGTTTTTGGGACGCTGCAGACAAGGCTACAATTCTGGATGGAACTGAAGTGAGGCATTTGGGATCCCTGTCACATGATCCAGTTATCAACCAAGGAATGATGATGAGGGCTCAGAGTCTCTGAGCACGAGTCCTGGCACAAAGATATCTATGTGCAGATGATTTCTATATGCAGCAAACCCAGTGGAAGACTATAGAACAAGGGATTCAACACTTGAGAGAAATGTCAGTGGCAGAGATTGTCTTCTCAGATGACCTAACAACTAAGAATCCAGACTTGGTACCATGTACATCCATGATGTCGCGAAAACTTGTACAACTTGGGCCACAAGAATACGCTTCTGCTTCAGCAATAATGAAGTCATATGACAGGGAGGAGGCATGCTTGATATGGTGAAGAAGCTCCAAGCATATGCAGGTGCCGTGTGTGGCCCAACGCATGCCAGGATTGCAGCTGTGGAAACACATCTGCAGGAATTAGAAGGAAAAGCAGAGGAGAATCACAGGAAACTTGGAGAGGAGATGAAAGAGGAATTTCTCCATATCTCAGCAATACAGATCAGAGGTTCTGGTACCAAACGTAGACGTCCTCCAGATGAGGAGAGAAGGTACACCCCAGAAGCTGAGCTGTGGTTTTTCCTGTGTGTTTGTGGAGAAAACATGAAGCGGTAGGATGGAAAATCTACTGCTGCTCTGGCAAAATGGGTACTTGAATTGCAGGACAGCAAGGCTCAGGGAGGAAGTTCCATCAAAAATGAAGCAGGTCCAGTAGCCCATAGCCAAACTGCCAGGTATGATGATGATGACATGTCCAATCCCCTTGAAGGAACCCCCAAAACATAGGCCAGGGAAAAAAGAATAACCAGGCTTAGAGGGGCCCTCCCTCTAGCCAGGTAAAGGCTAGGGAAAACTGTGTTTTTTGAACTGTGTGGATTTTTTAGTCTGGCACATCAGAACCAACAAAACAGAAGGCATTGGTTGACTGGTGCACAATGCACACTAATCCCATCAAGACATGTGGGGCAGAATCTGTTTCTACTGCTGGTGTGACAGGGAGATCACAGGATTCTACTTTGGTGGAAGCTGATGTGAGCCTGACTGGAAATTAGTGGAAGAAATACCATATAGTGACTGACCCAGAAGCTCCATGCATTTTTGGCATAGACTTCCTCAAAAATGGGTATTTCAAAGATCCAAAGGGGTTCAGGTGGGCTTTTGGAATAGCGGCTGTAGAGACAGAGGGCATCAAACAACTGAACACCTTGCCTGGACTATCAGAGAGCCCATCTGCAGTAGAGCTCCTGAAGGTGGAAGAGCAACAAGTACCAATTGCCACCATGACAGTGCACCACCGATAGTACAGAACAACTCAAGATGCTGTGATCCCAATCCACAAGATGATCCGTGAGCTGGAGAGCCAAGGGGTGGTCAGCAGAACCCACTCACCCTTCAACAGCCCCATCTGGCCTGTGTGCAAGCCTGATGGAGAATGGAGACTGACTGTGGACTATGGTGCCTTGAATGAAGTGACTCCACCGCTGAGCGCTGCCGTGCCGGACATGCTGGAGCTCCAGTACGAGCTGGAGTCCAAGGCAGCAAGGTGGTGTGCCACCATTGACACTGCCAATGCGTTTTTCTCCATTCCTTTGGCTGCAGAGTGCAGGCCTCAGTTTGCTTTCACCTGGAGGGGCGTGCAGTACACCTGGAACCGACTGCCCCAGGGGTGGAAACACAGCCCCACCATCTGCCATGGGCTGATCCAGGCAGCACTGGAAAAGGGTGAGGCTCCAGAACATTTGCAGTACGTCGATGACATCATTGTATGAGGGAACATGGCAGCAGAAATGTTTGAGAAAGGAGAGAATATCATCCACATTCTCCTGAAAGCTGGTTTTGCCATCAAGGAATAGCAAGAAAAGCAAAGTTAAAGGACCTGCTCAATATACATAGTTCCTAGGAGTAAAGTGGCAAGATGGACAGCATCAGATTCCCACTGATGTCATCAACAAGATCATAGAAATGTCTCTACCAACCAGCAGGAAAGAAACACAAGCTTTCCTAGGTGCCATAGGCTTTTGGAGAATGCACATCCCTGAGTACAGCCACATTGTGAGCCCTCTCTATCTAGTTACCTGCAAGAAGAACGATTTCCACTGGGGCCCTGAACAGCAACAAGCCTTCGCCCAGGTCAAGCAGGAGATCGCTCATGTGGCAGCCCTTGGCCCAGTCAGGACAGGACCAGATATGAAGAACATGCTTTACTCTGCAGCCTGGAGCCATGGAGCCTTTGGCAGGTGTCTGCTGAGATTCGAGGCTGGCCAGTGGGATTTTGGAAATGAAGCTACAGAGGGTCTGAAGCCAACTACGCTCCCACAGAGAAGGAAATTTTAGCAACTTAAGAAGGAGTCCAAGCTGCCTCAGAGGTGATTGGCCCAGAAGCACAACTCCTTCTGGCACCCCAACTGCCAGTGCTGGGGTGGATGTTCAAAGGAAAGGTTCCCTCTACCCACCATGCCACCAATGCCACATGGAGCGAGTGGATTGCTGTCATCACACAGCATACCTGTACTGGAAAATTTAATCACCCTGGTATTTTGGAGATAATTACAAATTGGCCGGAAGGTGAAAATTTTGATCTCGCTGACAAAGAGGAAGAACAAGTGACACAGGCTGAAGAAGCTCCACCATATAACCAGCTGCCAACAGAAGAAACACATTATGCTCTTTTTAGTGATGGTTCCTGCCTCACTGTAGGGATGAAACAAAAGTGGAAAGCAGCTGTATGGGGCCCCACATGAAAGGGTGCACAAGCTACTGAAGGAGAAGGTGGATCAAGTCAACTTGCTGAACTCAGAGCTGTTCAGCTGGCCCTAGACACTGCTGAGAGAGAGAAATGGCCAAAGCTCTACCCTTACACTGATTCATGGATGGTAGCCAGTGTTCTGTGGGGTTAGCTGGAAAGGTGGAAAAAGGCTGACTGGCAGCATAGGGGAAAACCAATCTGGGCTGCTGATGAGTGGAAAGACATTGCCACTCGGGTAGAGAAGCTACCTGTGAAACTCCACCGTGCAGATGCCCATGTCCCTGCAAGGGTCGGTCCGAAGTTTCCCTGATCTGCCTCACAACTTTCAAGATCAGAGACTGAGACCCGGGACCCCACTGCTCACTCTGGACCTGTGTTCTGGCCTGGCCAAGGTGGATGCTTGCCCAGGGACTGTTCTGCAGCTGCGTGTTGTACTGTCATGGTACACTGCCTGCGAGCAGGTATGGGCTGGAAGAGCTCTGCTTTCTACACCTGCTTCTCAGAGCAATGGGCTTCTCCACGCAATAGTTTATAAATCTTCCCACCCTTTGGCCAGAGGCCACTCACCTTGGAAAAGGACTATAAAAAGATAACTTTCTGAAGAGACTTTTGAGATTTCTTTGTCCCCACAGACAGAAGACGCGTCTATTGGCTGAAGACCAAGAGGACAACATCCCATCTGTTGGTAGCTATTTCCTCATCCTTCTCTCTTTCTCCCTCCCCTTTTACTTCGTTTCCTTTATCTCTTTCTCTCTCTCCTCTATCACAAAACTGAGTTGTTGGCACTCAATAAAGTGCATTGCTGCTTGCTTCTGAATAAAACTCGAGTCCCTTGCTGTTTGTCTTTTGCACGCTGGGGTAAAACAAACCATCACAGCTCCCACTTGGGTTGAGCAGATTGTGACAGTCCCCAAGAGTAGAGCTAATGAGGAGCACCGACACAACGAGCAGGTAGATCAGGCTGCACAGACAGAGGTGTCAAAGACAGACTTAGATTGGCAACACAAGGAAGAATTGCTCCTGGCTTGATGGGCTCATGATGCCTCAGGTCATCAGGGCAGAGATGCCACCTGTAAATAGGCACGAGACTAAAGGGTAAATCTAACCATGGACAGCATCTCTCAGGTTGTCCATGACTGTGAGACGTGTGCAGAAATCAAGCAGGCCAAGCAGGTGAAGCCCCCCTTGTATGGGGAGCGATGGTCCAAATATAAGTATGGGCAGACTGACTACATCATCCTTCCTCAAACCTGCTAAGGCAAGCACTATGTGCTCACAATGGTAGAGGCCACCACTGGATGGCTGGAAACCTAGCCTGTGCCTCACACTATAGCCCATAACACCATCCTAGGCCTTGAAAGGCAAGTCCTTTGAAGGCATGGTACCCTTGAGAGGATTGAGTCTGACAATGGGACACATTTCAAGAACAGTCTTATCAACTCTTGGGCTAGGGAACATGGCATTGAGGGGGCGTACCATATCCCCTACCATGCACCAGCTGCAGGTAAAGTGGGGAGGCACAATGCACTGTTAAAAACCACCCTGAAAGCATTGGGTGGGGGATCTTTCAAGAACTGGGAGCAGCATCTAGCAAAGGCCACATGGTTAATGAATACTTGAGGCTCCACCAGCTGAGCAGGCCCTGTCCAGTATGAGCCTCTCCACATAGCAGATGGAGACAAAGTCCCAGTGGTGCATGTCAGAGGTTTGCTAGGGAAGAGAGTTTGGATCAATTCTGCCTCAAGTACAGACAAACCCATTCGTGGAATTGTCTTTGCTCAGGGACCAGGTTGCACATGATGGATAATGCAGAAAGATGGGAGAAGACAATATGTGCCTCAGGGAGATCTGATCATTGGGTGACAATCATATGTAAATATCACTGCTAGATGTCACTGCCATTGTCTGTATATAGCTGTATATTGTAAATGTATATATATCTATGTATAATGTATGTATTTGTAGAGTTAGAATACATATTAGATATAGTAGTAAGCTGACAATATGGGAATAAGGGGTAGAATGTCCTGGGGTGACTTTATGCTTGTAACCCAAATCGCCTTTTCTGTTTGTGTTGGATGTTGAGTTCTGTAGCTTTAAAAAAAGTCCTTTAAGAAACTACTAAACTTTTGGATTTGGATGGCAAAAGTTGCAAGTTATAAGGCACTAATAATATTTCTTTCTTTGTCTTTCAAAATAACAATATTCCTTCCCCCTCCCTGCCCCCCAATCTTACATTATTCTGCCCAATCAGCCATACCCTTCTCACAGCTGCTTTTTGCTTCCCTTCCCCCTCTCCAATTAGCACCTTGTTTTTTATCATGAATGTAGCTCTGTATTTCCAGCAAAAATCATATTTTCAAAATAATGGTGAGAGTCCTTCAAAAGGGAAAGGAAAGTGAGTATTTAATAAAAATGTTTGTCTCATTAGGCTTTGGAATTAAATCCATGTACAAAGAGCCAAAGAAACACAATGAGCAAATACTCTATAAATTGCTCAGCTTTCAGCTGTTGAATTTATTTACTTCACTAATGTACAAAACACCATAGTAGTTTCCAATGTACAAACATGGAATACAGGAATAGCAAGAAAAAAAAAACCTTTTGATAAAAGCACTCTAGGGATAATAAATCAGGAAGAGCTTGAAGAGAAGAACAGAAATTGAGCCGGTTTCTGTGCATTTTTCTTTTAATATTGTGTTTACTCACAAATTGTTGTGTATAGTAATTCTAATTGACTGTCATTGATGTGGTAAGCTACTGATGAGCACAGACACTCTAAGATGTTGGTATTTCATGTTCTTGCCAGGATTCTCCAAGAATGGCTTGTAATGGTCTCTTTCCCTCTGTTTTGCAGTAGAACTAAAAAGTGTTAATCAGATCTTACATGGGAAAACAAAGCCCAAGTTTTCTAAAATATCTTCATTTTCCATGTAAAATCTTGGATGCCTTGAAAAACATTACAAAAAAGCAATGAAATACAGTACTTTATCTTGGGAAAATCTGAACAGCATGATTGCATTGAAAATGCAAAATTTTTAAAATTACAGGCATTTAAGAAACTGTAGGTTCATTTTCAAATATTTGGTTTGGAATTTGAATACTAGCTTTAGGAGAAGTCTTCAGGATCTGCCTTTCTTTTGGTGCCTAGAAATTCAAAAGTTTTGCACCATGTTAATTCTGTCAGTGTGATAAACGTTAATAAATTTTACAGCTAATTAAATACTAAAATGTCTGGAGAGAGGAGGGCAACAGATGATGGGACAGGACTGCTAATCTGTAAAGTATGTTTTCTTTCAAGCAGTTATACAGTCAGAACACATTAAAATCACCCCAAAGCACCTGTTGTCTCCAAAATCAATCACTACTGCTGCCTGCCCTCTCCTCCTTGGAACTCCATTTCAGAGTCTGACTGAAAGCTCAGCTGACAGCAAGAGCACGAAGTTGTAGGGGGGAAATTTGATGGGAGAAAGTTGTGATATACTAACTCACAAGATCTTACCTCATTGATACCTCAGGACAACATAGGAAGATGGGATTTCCCATTCAGGCCAGTATTGCAGGTGTCAGCATGAACCAAAGGGGTTTGTGTACTGTAAGCCATCATAATGCCCCTGAATTACATTCCAGGTTCCATTTCTGCTACTTGACCAGATACATTCCCCATGTTCTGTTCTAAATCTATTAATTTCTTCGAGACTTTTGAGATCTTGCAAACCCTATGCCTCTTAAGAACTTGCAGAGCCTGCAATTAAGATTCCTTATAAAAACCTTGGGTTTCATTCCTCTGTTGTTTGTTCTAGCTAAGAACTTCCAAGAAACACAAATTCCAGGACCATCTGGGTGCACAGTGGTTAGTCTGGGTGCATATGGAATGCCTACGTCCTTCAGTGCAATTCAAGGCAAAAGCACCTGCAACTTTCTTGGCAGGACCATTGGGACTAGAGGGAGAACAGAACATGGCCTTCCCAACTAGAGTAATAAACTCCAGCTGTGTGTTTAAATGAGCCTTTAAAAATTCAGTTTCAGAAACAAAACCTAACTTATGGCCCCCCCCAGAGGTTTAAGAGCTGTGTGGTAGAGCTCATAACTATTACTAAAGGGGAAACACAGGACTACGACATTACACTTTTTCTTCCTCTTCACTTTTATTTTACTTACAAAACCCAAGTTAAGCAACTGCCTGGAAGATTTGCTGCACTTAACAGCATTTTTGCTTACACAGCAAAATACAATAAGGAAATGATCTGATTGGTTGTTGGCAAAACCCATAACTAAAGGCTTGTTATCTAGTCAGCGTTCAAACTTTGCAGACTGTGTGGAGACATTACAGAAGTAGGCGGTATTCCCGTGACGAGAAAGCCACCAGCAGACACTGACAGCTCCACACCACGGAAAATGGCCGGCCGCGCCAAGGCTGACCGACCGCGGCGGAAGACGCCCGGCCGGGGAGGGAGGCGGAGCTCGGGGCGCCCCGCTCGGAGCCGCCGCCGGGCGGGCCTGGCAGCCGCAGCGCCCCGCTCGGAGCCGCCGCCGCGCTCCGCCCCAGCCCGGCGCCGGGCGGGCCTGGCAGCCGCAGCGCCCCGCACGGAGCCGCCGCCGCGCTCCGCCCCAGCCCGGCGCCGGGCGGGCCTGGCAGCCGCAGCGCCCCGCACGGAGCCGCCGCCGCGCTCCGCCCCAGCCCGGCGCCGGGCGGGCCTGGCAGCCGCAGCGCCCCGCACGGAGCCGCCGCCGCGCTCCGCCCCAGCCCGGCGCCGGGCGGGCCTGGCAGCCGCAGCGCCCCGCACGGAGCCGCCGCCGCGCTCCGCCCCAGCCCGGCGCCGGGCGGGCCTGGCAGCCGCAGCGCCCCGCTCGGAGCCGCCGCCGCGCGGGCCCTGCCGCGCTGGGCCGCAGGTAGGAGCGGGCAGCGGCTGAGCCTTGGCCCCATGACCTCTGGCCCTGCCTTGGGCTCCTGCAGCCGGGCGGGCCCGGGGAGGTTTGGGCAGCTGTGCGGTTTGGGCGGCGGAGGCGGCGCCGGGCCCCGCGGGCTGAGGGGCCGGGTGGGCCGGGCCGGGTTCGCGCTGAGTGCGGCGGGGCTGAGCCGGCCGGGAGGGGCGAGGCAGGAGCTGCCCCGGCTGCGGAGCGGATCCTGCTGGCGGTGCCCCGTGGGCGGGGAAGCCGGCGAGTTGCCGTGCGGCGTCCGCAGCCTGCGCGGAGGCTGCTCCTGTGCGCTCTCCGTTCACCCGATGGAGCGGTGGAAAAGCCCTGAACTTAGCTGTTTGTAGCTGTATCTAGTATTAGTGTGTATATGTATTTAGTGTGCATAATTTGCTCCTCAATTGCAGTTTAAAGCCTCTGGCAGCCCCATACTCTCAGGCAAGTGATAAACTTGAGTATTACCTTATTATTGATTCTGACAGTAAAAACGTGCACTAGTGCACAGCCCTCTGTGGGTAACTTTATATTTCTTTGTAATAAATTTTGCTTAGTGTTTTGTTTTAGTTTTTGCTCAGAGTTTTGTCTTAGTATTTACTCTATGGCCTGTGAAGCTCACTGACTTCCTGTGTGCATTCAGAAGTGCATTAAAGTGTTTCTTTACAGTATGAAACTTGGTGAGCTGCTTAGGTTCATTAGCAGGCATGTTTTTCCAGTTCTGTCTCTGCACATTTACTGGAAGAGTGTCTTTGAGCATCTAAGGTCCTGTTTTGAGTGGCCTGCAGAATGTAGGAAAACAATCTCAGATCTTAATTCTCTATATATTACTTTCATGCTATTTTATATAGGGATTTTGCCTAGCATTACAGAGAAAATAGAAAATTATGAACACTAACAAATGTTTCTTATTAGCATTTCTTTGTCACTGTGTTCTCTAGAGTAGGTCAGGATGTCATACATGTGCACTTGCATGGCTACATGCAGAAATGAATCAATATCAGAAAGCTGCTCCTCCCACTGCTCTCTTGCTGTTGGTGTATTTTGAGCTATATTCCAGCTATACCGGGTGTGCTTGCTTCAGTTGTGCTTTTTCTTGCCCCTTGAGGAAGAGCATTTGTTAGGATAATGAGGATAGAGGAGGGTTGTTCTCACACTGGCGTTGAAGCAGAGGGAAATGAGGCAGTGGCAGTGCAATCACTGAAATTAAGCTCTTGCTCAGGAGTACTGACATTATAATATGGTTTTCTGTATAGTCTTTGTTCTTTGGTCAGCCTCATGCTGCTGGATTGGCCACCAGGCACATGTAATCATATGCAAATATTGTATGATATGGCAAAATCAAATGGGTCAGAACTGAGTGTCCTGGGAGGAAGATTTCTGTTCCACACTAGTTATAAGTTTAATAGAAATTTACTGTAACTGCATGTACTGGTGGGCTTTTATTGATTGTTACTCCATACTTGAATTACCCTTGGTTTTTATCAGCATGTAAGTAAGGGAAGGAGAATTTGAGAAGCAGGCAAACAACAAAACTTTAAAGATTTTATGTACATTACTCTAGTGAGCTTGAGAAAGTGACCTTTATCAATGTGAATGGCATAATGTGAAACTGATGCCTTAAGTTTTAGCTTTCATATTTTCCAGATTCTGAACTGGATTAGTGTATAACTCTGAACTTTATGTAAGGTGTTACTAAGTTCTCTTCACGGTTTAGTTAGATAAAACAATCCCTTTTCCAGCCTGAGAACCGAGAACACTGTTGCAGCTTCAGGCTCAAGAAGTATAAACAACTGCGAATTGAGGAGAGCAGTCTGGGGGATGGGACTTCATAACCTGAAGCTGTAATTGGACAATTAACCCCAATATGTAAACGGACCAAAACTTACAAAAGTGTGGAAACTTGAGACTGGGTGTTCATCCTGGGTGTAGCCACAGCACTACCCAAGGTCTATCCTTTGGAGGCCTTTTAATAAATACCACTTTATTCCCTTAACACTGTCTAACCTGGGTTCCAGGTAGCCTCTCTAGGCATCAAAACCTTTCTACCAAATATCTAAATATCTGCTGCAGAGTTTAGAAAGTTAGGACAAAGAACTGGTTACTTAAAGTGCTTCCATTAAAAAAACTGAATAAACTGAATTGCATTGATTAAATATATTTTTCATAATATCTTTGAGTAGGTCTGTTTTTAAAGTTTCTTTCTTTGAATAGCTGTTCCTAGTCAGAGGCTGAATATTGCATGGTTTAGGCTGATCATTTCAAAATAATGTCACCAGAGCTGCACTGACTTAGCAGTATAGAATACTAACCAACCTGAATTTCTTTGCTAATGCAAAAACAGAGGAGACCCATAGTCCCGTTAGAACTTTGATTTTTATAGAAAATAAATCAGTATATATTTGGTGAAAACTGGAATACTTTAAGCACTCTCCTTTTGTTTATTTGTTTCTGTCTCTTATTTTTAAAAGGCAGTTTAGTTTTTTGTTGACAAGCCAGATTGTTTGATGTCTTCCCAAGTAGGCTAACCTGAAAATAAGAACTTTTAAAATAAAACATAGATTTTGATGAAAAGATGGAAGATCAAAAATACAGAGAAGTAAAAATGAAACAATAAGGGAAATATTGTTTTACTTACTAATCCAGTAAAGAATAAAAATTATTTGTGTTACAGTATGCATCAGCTCCTTTGCATGTACCTCACTGTGTCATTTTTTAAAGAGTCAGCATAGTAAACTACCACCTTTATGCTGGCCAGGAGCATAGTTTTACTGACTTAGTGAAGGGGAAGTGCTTGTTTGTGATTCAATCCAGCAAGGGAGTTGCATTGTCCACGTGGAAGACTCTAAATATTTCAGAGAAGTTATTGTCTGTTAAACACTTCTGTCTAGTATTGCTTGGCAGAGAAATGTTAAATTGCCTTTTTTCCCACCATTTTCTTTCACTTCTGCTTGCTAAGTCTGCTCATACAAAATTCATTAGTCTGGTCAAACTGTTGACATTCCATCTGTCTCTTTTCTTTGTAAATGGTGTGCTCTGTCGTGAATCTGGTCTGAGCTAGCCACTTGTGTTGCTTGTAATTTCTCAGTAGTGCGCTAATGACCGTCTTCAATTTTAAGAGTTTTTTTTTTGGATCGTAATAGTTTTCTGTTTAAAACTGTGTAAATGTCAAGAATTAAAAAACTGGTTACTGCTACTTGAACTAGGAGCATATTGGTAGAAATTGATGTAATCATCTTTTCAAAAAGGACATCTTGTAAATTCTAGTTTTATGTAAGCCATGTGGTATTTATTGCCTGGTATATTGGGTAGCTGAATGGCTTAATATTTTACCTGTTGACAAGAACTCCCCCCTTCCCCTCACTAATACAGACTAATGCACTTCACTAGTTGTTTTTTAAGCTGTTTTACATTGCATTTTGAAGTTGCTGTGCTGGCTTTATTAATTCAGTAATATCAATTCATGTTTTCTTAAGGCCTGCAGGATTATAGTGTGTGTCTTACACATAATTTCATTTTCCTGCATCTAATTTTGAGGAAGTAAATCTGTGCTACTCTTAGTTGCTACTCCAGCTGAATGTTTTCGTATGTGGTGTAATCATTTCATATTGCCCCCATTCTCTTTAGCTTAGAGGAGTATCACATTTCTTGTAAGGAACAGCAAACTTTTTTTTTTCCTTCAGACTACAAGGGGAATGATGTAGACCTTATTTTTTTACTCCTCACAAAGAGGCAATTAAAATAATTAAAAGTGTCCTGGCTTCACATGTGCTGGGCGATTTCACTTGCTCCTGATGTTTAACAGACAAAACATTTTGTCTTTTAAGTGCGTTGTATATATCAAGTAATGGCAGAATAAAGAAGGAAAAGTATCAAAATTGGCTTGATATCTCAATTCAGTATGTTTGATCACCACTGCCATTTCCATCCTGCTTTTCTGTTTGCAATTACTATAATTTTATCAATGTGTCATATCTTAATGATTCTGAAGTAATTTTATTGCCTACAGGCTTGGCATCTAAGAGGAAGAATCAGTTCTTAAGAAGAAAACATTTTCTGAATGGACAGAAATTTAATGCTTATCAAGAAGAAAAAGGTGTGTTGTCAAATGAGTTCAGATTCTAGCTGAGGAGATAAGTAGCAATAGAAATGCCAAATTACAGAGAACCAATAATTTTGTTAGGACTAACTTACAGTGGTTTGGACTTTCTGAAAGCATAGGAATGTGGGAATTGAACCGAGACAGAGAGCATAAACCTGGCACCTGGGAGGCTGAGCATGCAGATGTGCTAATTAGCTCATTCTGAGGTAAATCTTATTGCTAGCCCTGATTCTCTGTTGGTGCGAGACCTTTGGCATGTAAGGTCACGTCCCTGTCCTGTGTTCGGGGCTGGACCTGTGCCCTCAGGATACCCCTGTGTGTTGTGGACCCGACCCCTCCCCCGCAGCTTTGTTTGCTGCCTGCTCTTGAACAGCATTGCTTTAGGATGCATGGATTAGGGATATCTCTGGCACACGATTGTACCTGTCCCATGTATTTTAATAGTCACGCTGTAACCCAGTTAAGCTGATGAGGTTCTTGCAAGGGGAAAACCCCCCACATGCGGCGCCCCTGAACAGGGACTTCTCATATCGAGAGGGACCTGCAGGGTTTTTCAGGTTAGCTGGACTATAGCAAACTGAAATAGGAGCTCTCTGCTGTGGAAATCGTTGGGCCTGATGCATGGAGCAACCTTCAGAGTCAGTCGTCTTGGAACCCCTGTGGGAAAAGCAGGTGAGCAGAGGGAAGAGGAAAGACCCTGTCGCTCCTCCCTTTAGCCAGGTGGGTTCTCCTGCCTGAATCCCCTGTTTTTTCTGGGTCCAAAATGGGACAAAGACTTTCCACCTTAGAACAGAACGTATATGGACATTTAAAAAAACTTTTAGCAGACCATGGGAAAGAGGTGAAAAAACGGGAACTGAAAATCTTATTGAGATGGGTATTGTGGCATTTGGCATAAGAGTATCAAGGAAAACGACTCTTTTTCTTTAAATACTGAGTAATCAAAGTTTGTATTTAGTAAGTTACATTTCTTTTTGCAAAAAGACAGCAAGTAATACGTGTAACAGAAGAAATAACACTATATTGGGGGGGAAAAGAACCAAAAGACTGAGTCCAGTGAGGCACACTGCAAGAAGACATTTCAACAATAAATTATTTACAGTGCATATCTTGTAATATTAGGCCCTAGTGTGTCCTGCATGTCTGTTTTTCATTTGTCCCATGTTATGAGAAGGATATGAGTGGTATCTGACTTTTGATAAAACTTTGTGGAAGTTGTGATACAACTTCGTGAAAGATTCAATAATCAGAAAGCCTTTATATTTACAAAATGTGGAAATTTTGATGGTTTTACACTGAAAGAACAATCCCAAGAGTATTAATGGATACTTTGAGGTCATACAGTGATGTTTAGTAGTTTATCTAGCATATATCTTCATTAATTCTCTGCTCTGTGTTTTAGACAATTTTCTCAGTATTTATCTGGATTGGGTCTGGTTGACTTCTTTTCTGAAAGCCATTCTAGTAGGTATTGATCAGATGAATTCTCTTGGTAACTGCTATTTTCAGTTACTTTGCTTTTTTAATATGTGGATCAGCAGCAAAGGATATGCCATCTTGTTGTTAGTCTCCTTGATTAGATTCAATAATAATATTTAATTATAAGTTGCCTTGAATTGGCATCACTTTGTTGTCATTCTGTTTGAGAGGCAAGAAGACAAGCTGTGATCTGAAGAAGTAATCTTTTTGAACAGAAATACTGTTTTTCGAGTGTTATAACTGATGTTGGGAATTGCTGATGAGCTTGTAAGCAGCAGTGAACATAAAAGAAGTTACCAAATGCTTTATAACCATAGAAATGTCCTAAAAATACTGTAGAAAATTTTTAAATATCCATTTCTAAATAGATACTCACTGTGAATCTCAAATTATTTTCTATTTACTTTCATAGGAGTCTTTTTATTAATGTCTTTATGTATTTTCTGGGGTTTTTTTTGCAGATAAAGATACAAATAATTTTGAGGCCATATGGCAGCTTGAATAACTGGCATTAAAATTCTTGGGAAAGAAGAGCTGAACACATACATGCTGAGTTGTGGTCCTTTGTTTATGGAGCTGTCCTGTCATTCCTGTCACCAGCTAGCAGTGCTGTTTCCCTTGAGGTTTTCATGTTCGTGGCACTAGCTTCTGATGCTGCTGTTGCTTTCAAATGTCTGACAGATTTCTTGCTGTTAATACTGTTCTTCATACTGCAGCACAGAATCGGAGTCTGCAGTTTCAGAACCTAAAGTACTGGGCTGGACCATGCTGGCTTGAAGACTTTCTGCTCTGATTTTCCTTTGTACTGGTTTACAGTGAGGGTAATTACTGTGCAGTGAATTGCTGAATCCTTCCCTTCTTCATGGTTACTTTTCCAACTTGATTGCTCTTGGTTACCAGAGCATAGATCCATGTTTCAAACAAAAGTAAATTAATTTTAAAAGTTGTGTTCTGAGAAGAGCCTTTCAGATTTTATACTCCTAAAGTGCATGAAGATATTTCTTCCTCCTTCCTCTTCTTTAGGGCACACACTTCTGTGCCAAGTGATTTGTTTTGGGGTTTTTGTTTGTTTGTTTGTGTGTTTGTTTGTTTGTTTTTTTGTTGTTGTTGTTATTGTTTGTTTGTTTGTTTGTTGGTTGGTTGGTTGGTTTTGTTGGTTTTGCTGTTTGTATATGAGTAGGTAATGTGGTTAATTTCCAACCTTGCAGTACATCCACTTTATTTATACATTTTCTAGCATCATTTCAGTTTCTTTTAACATAACAAATTGAGTCTGGAAGGTTCCAGGAGAGATTTCCAAACTGCAAAGTAAAACGTGGGGATTAAGAGCAGAGGCAGAGACTTAGGTTTCTTGCCTAAAGTCTCAGGGTAGCTGACAGTTGTAATGCAGAATTTCTGTGTGCTGTGCCTCCAGTAATCATGGTTCCTGGTGGTACATAATTTCAGCTTCAGAAATTGTCATTAATATCTTTGTCTCAGCACCTGAAGCTTGATCAAATTTACTGTTTCACTGCTTGATATGGTGTTAAAATAGGAAACAACTGTTGCTACTGCTACTGCTAAAATTGGTAATTGACTCCATAAATAGATTATGAATTCAGTTAAATATAATGGGAAGCATTATTTACTTGTGTGGACTTTCTGTGGTAAAAAACTTTTGGTCTCTGCTTTGCTTCAGTATTTAAATTCTTTATTTCACTGTTTTACCTGTATTGTCTGATTCACAGAATTGTTAGGGTTGGAAGGAATTTCTGGAGATCATTTAGTCCAACCCCAGACCATCTAGTCCAACCCCAAAATGCTTAAAAATGCACTGGATGAAGTATTGTCTGCAAAAGTTATGGTACACAAAACTGGTAGTGAAAAATCCTAAGTGCACCCTGACTGTGAGAATATGAAACCATAAGGAACATTAGAAATAATCTCTCCATAATAAAAATCTATTAATGGCAAATAAAATCCTCCTTTGCAGAACTGTGGGCATTTTGTTTACTCCTAGTTTATTGGCATAGAGAGCAGGAGGTTTGACTGGGGACTAAGCAGGGAAGGAGAGGTAGGAACATCATACTCCGGTCACTTAAATCAGGTTAAAGCAAGAATCTTTTGGTCTGGGTAGACACAAAGGAGAAATACCAACCAGATATCCTGAAGGGGTAAAAAAATCACACAAAAGTTTACTAGTGAACTGTGGAAGATGAGGAACTTTGTCAAATGATTTAGTACAACATGAAACATCACAGCTCAGATATAGTCCACTAAACATAGAAAACCTTTAAACCCGTTGGATGTTATCTTCTGTGAAAGGAAAATTATAAGAAGAAAGGGAGAAAGACAGGAAAGATGCAGAAAAAGAGACATAGCTACCAACTCCAGGGTTCCAGTCATGTAAAGCTCCAAGATGAAGCTAGGATTAAAGAACAATATACTTACCTCATGGTCCGCCTTTTTAAAGATTCTTTCCCCCAGGTGGGACTTCAGATTGCTTGGCCATTTAGAGGCTGGGACAGGGCACCACCAGAGCAAGGCCTGACCCAACCCCTGCCACACATTCCAAGCCCCTAGGATGTCTCGAAACAGATTCCCAGCCTCTGACAGAATATTATTTGAACCGCTCCTTCCCAGTCCCTTAACAGAAACAAGATAATCTTGCTTTTTGCATAAGGCTAATAATTTCTTTTGCAATACTTGCACACAACTCCCTTTCTTATATTAAAACAAATTAATGGAGATTTGTCTGAATGGGATTTTGGGGAGTGTCTAATTGCAGAAGATGGAATGAAGTATTTCCTTGTTTGTTAGTCATTGCTACTTGGCCTGTGATGCTCTAAGCGTTAAAATGGCAGGAAGTACTAGCTTCAATTCTTGGAAGCATGTTTTAAGTTAGACTTATTTGTGGAATATTACTAAGCTTTTGAATGCAGTTCATAGTCACATATAATGAATTTCAGAATTGTTTCTGCTTAACACTTACATGCTAACTTCCCTTCCTTTAAGTCTTGTTGCCTTTAAACGTGACGTAGTTATGCTGAATCTTTTGATGAAGTATATTGACTACAGAGCCACTGGCTACAGTTTAGAGCAAAGGTGACTCTGACAATGAAGAAAGCATGGATTTGGAAACAAATGTGACCTTTGTGTTTTGTGAAGTAGCTGCGTCACTGAAACAGTTCAGGTGACACTGAAAATAGAAATGAAAAAAGGGCTTTCCGGTGTTCTGGCGTCTACTGGGATATACTTGCTGTGATGGTGACCATATCTTTCCATGTTAGAGGTGGTAATAGCTTGTAGTGAGCACTTGTGTCTGTAAAGGTACCAAATAATGTGTTTGGAATAGTGAGGGAAGGGTAAAGTAGTCTGTTTCCAAGAGAAATAGGAAAAAAACAAATAAATATTGCTTATTCTTAAGATGCTTATAAGAATTTAGTGCTGTATTCTTTAAACACAGTATACTCTGTTAGAAATACATTAGTATCCTATTAGAATAAAAGAGTGTGTGTTTGATTAATTGTGAATAAAAGATGATAGGTGAATTTTCTTGGGGTATGGGTGAGGATTGCTGGTGACCTAATCAGACAGGTGTGGAACAGCTAGGATGGTATTCTTTGAATTTAAAGCAGGCTGCACGTCTGGAATATGGAAGCATTGCAATGTACTCAGATCAGGTTTGGTCCATGGTCATATCTGAATGAGGTGGTACCTTTTAGGCATTTTTTGAAAACTTTATTTAGTAAGAATATTGTCAGTAGACAAATTACAAAGGAAAGATGGAGGAAGTATGTAGATGCTCCAAGGGGTGAGGGACTACAGGGAATCAAATGCACCAAAAGGCTGAAAAAATGATCCAGAGAGATGCTCCGTTTTTGTGTATGATAATACTCAAGTATGTTTTTAGCTATTCAGAATTACCGGTATCTTTTTTTGAAAAACCCACCCAAGATAATTTTGAAAGGCAGATAGTGGTGATAGTTCTTTTATGTGACGCCATGCAGAGCTAAGATCAGGCTGAATAAGGAAATACTGGTTATGACTTCTGGGTGATAAAAAATTCCATTTCTGTGGTCTTCTCTCAGCACCTTGTGTTGCATAAAACTCTGTTTTATTTTTAGGAACAAAGCTTTATATTTAAAATGGAAGTTGATGTGAATGGAGAGTCCAGAACTGCCCTTTCTGCCCTGCCTGTGCCTCTTGCAGAGGTGAGTTCTGCAGCCAGGATGGAAGCAGAAAAGCCACGCTGTTCCAGCACCCCGTGCTCACCATTGCGGCGAACAGTTGTGGGATATCAGATCCTTCACATGGATTCTAACTATCTGGTTGGCTTCACAACCGGAGAGGAGCTACTAAAACTAGCCCATAAGTGTACGGGAAGTGAAGAGAGCAAAGGAGAATCTGGTCCTAACTTGGGCTCCAAACATCTTGATTCAGGACTGCCGCGCTCTTCCCGTTTGTACAAAACTAAAAGCAGGTATTACCAGCCGTATGAGATCCCAGCAGTAAATGGGAGGAGGAGGAGACGGATGCCCAGCTCAGGGGATAAATACAATAAAGCTTTACCATATGAACCTTATAAGGCACTTCATGGTCTCCTGCCTCTCTGCCTTTTGAAAGGTAAAAGGGCTCATTCAAAATCCCTGGACTACCTCAATTTAGACAAAATGAGCATTAAGGAACCTGCTGACACAGAAGTGCTACAATACCAGCTCCAGCACCTTACTCTTAGAGGGGATCGTATGTTTGCAAAGAATAGCACATGAGCTGTCATCTCAAATTTAGAAATGGTGTCTGATCTTTTCTCTGTTGCTGCAAAAGTCCGCTGTTTTACTATGTACATGACTGTCCACATTGTAGGTGGTTTTATGAGCTCAGTTACCAGGAAGTAATTTATTTGAATACAATCTTGGCAGTGCAGTGTTCTACAAATACTTGGAGAGAGAAATCTTTCCTGATCAGCAGCTTCTGATATAGATTTGACTGCAACTAGTAGATATTTCTTCAGACACATTTTAACAAATAAAAGCTATGATTTTGGGATTTTTTTTCTATACTGCTTCATGTACTATTTACAGTAATTCAATACTGACAAATTAATGATGTCTGCTTGGTTGCTAATTTTGGCATGATGTTAGAAACTGCTCTTGGATAAGTACTCAAGGAGGTTTTCTGGGTTTACTTTTTGTTTCTGTAGTAAAATGTATGGGTTTTTCTTACAATGTGGACTGGAAAGTGAGCTTGATTGGATGAATCACTTGTTATTTAAACAGTCCAATTCATACATTTTGACAATGCGCTTGTACTGGTGTTGTGGGTGAGATTTGTTTGTAAAAGAAACCTTTGCTACTTGAATCTTATTAAATTATTTTTTTAGTTTCTGCATGGAAGTAATTGCTTTTTCCTTTTTATTCTATAAAACATGTTCAGAATAAATATTTAAGTTATTTAAAGCAAATCTTACAGGAAGTAAAGATTTTTTGTTGTTTGGGGTTTTTTTGGGTTTTTTTAGTAGATTTTGTTTTTATATTGTCTTGAGAGAAACTGGAATGTCTGTACTAGTATGTTGGTAATGTTTTTGATTTTAATTTGTGATTTTAATTTCATCTATAGTTGCAGAAGTTGTCAACTTCAGCATAGCTTTGGAAATTCTGTTGACGTGAAGCACTGAACGTGAGTTCTGGAGGGCAGATTTTTTCTTGACAGGAATGCAGTAAAATATTACTTGTCATTGAAGAGCTGATTTTGAATTTTTCAGCAGAAGAATGCATTGGGTTACTTTTGTTACCTAAATTTTATCCAAGCATGGCATCAAATGCAGTTTTGACAGCTGTATTCCTACATGTGTTTAAAACATTTTGGTAACTTTAGTTTAAAAATTAAAATAGTTTTCATATTGTCTTTTTTTTTAGGTGCAGTCTTTTGCTGAAGCAGTACATAACTTGATTTTGCCTGATGACTTCTGCAGAAATTAAAAATAATTTCATATTACTTTGGAACATAAGTTATTTGATCAGTTGTTTCTGATAGAGTTAAGATTTTTTTTGTTTATTTGTTTATCACTCAGAATTACTATAAAGCACTAGTTAGTGCATGTGCTCTGGAAAATGCGTTCTTACTCTGTCACTCCACAGTTTAAATGAAGGCAGCCCACTAGTGAGCATTTTGTGCTTTGGTTATTTTTTTTAGGTTTATTAGAAAAAAAAATTGTATTTTTCAAAGTTAACTACACTGGTATAAATTTAATGTCTTGAATGTAAAGTCTTCCTATATAGTCTTTATTTTGAAAAACAGATTATGGTCATATGCCAAAGAGATAGGGGATTTGTTTATGGAATAAGCACCACTGTTAATTGAAATATAAAATTAAATTGTATTTCTGGCTGAAAAATAAAAAGGGTATTATAAACTGTTGTTGTGGATTAATTTGCTGTGTAGGAGAAAAAGAAGATGTTTTTAAAAATGCAACTTTACACCAGGGAACATTTAAAAACAACTTGGGGTCCTGGATGTCTGTGATGTAAGTGCTTAGTTCTTTTCCTTTATTTCGGGAGAAGGGCAATGCATTTACCTTATGCCCATGTTTCTGGTGTCCAGTGCTGTAACTGTGTGGCTACACTAGGAGACTGCTTGATGGCTATTTAACTGAGTCCAGACATAGAAAATGTGTTGGTATTTTATCTTTGGTGATTTGTCAATGTGCTCAGGCACGGCCATGGTGATTGCTTAACTCACACACACTTGCAACCCTCATAACATGGGAAATACTATTTACACTACCTGCAATATAGACTAAAAAAGGAATTGTTAATAGATAACTTAGTTTTTTCTAAGTTTCAATGGTACCAAAGAATCAGAAACAAATTTTCCAACATAATCATTTTTAAAAGTTCTATAGTGTGGTCTGGTTGAAGCCAGTTATTAAGTTTCACGATAAAATAATTATGTGCTAAAAGGAAAACAGTTAGAAGAGATAATCCTTATTGATAATTGTCCTGGGGTGACGCCAGGAAAATAATATAGACATCAAAAACTAGAGAAAATGCTTTGAATAAGACTAATTTTATGGTGAAGCTACAGTACAGAAGTGTAAATAAGTTGTTAAGCTGTTTCAGGAAAAATGTAGATTTGAACTGAAAAATGTAAATTTATTACAATGCTAATAGCTTTAAAAACAATGTCAAGCTTGGCAACCAACAGTAAAATGCACATATCTTTGTATGTTGTTGGAGTCGGCCAGTGAGGACTTACTGGTGATTCTGAGGAGGCTTTTTGCATAATGGTTTGCTGTAATCACTTACTTGTGACATCAGTTTCCATGAATGGTGGTTACACTGTACACTGTAAGAGTGGCAGAAACACGTGCCAGACAGATCCTTAGAAGAACACGATAATGTTTGAATTACTGATTTTTTTTTTCTTGTACATTTTTTTAGCTAGAAGGTGATGCCAACTTTCCAAGCCTTTAATGCCTTCTGATTATATGGGTTTTTGCCCGGATGATTTTTTTTTCCCTCTTTATTCCATCACAAAAGGACTCAGGAAAGAACAAGCTACTTTCAGGTCTACAGGATGTAAAGGCTTCCTTTCCTTCTTGAAAGGGGCAAAGGAACATTATCCTAATATTTAAGTACCCAGTCTGTCTTACACCTTTCTTAACTTACTCTTAAGTAGTTTGGTGGTAGAGAATGACATTGGTGCAAACTTACAGAGGCCACATTAGAAGAACTGGGGAAGGAAGACTTATCACTTCTGGGGGAAAAGCCCAGAATCAGTTGCTTTTGTTGAAAACAAAAGAGAAGGTGGGGAAACTAACTGACTACATTTTATCCAGTTTTAGTAGACAAGTTCTCTCACCTTGCCTATGCCTGGTATCACCTATCAAGGAATTGGCCTGGAGTAAAAAGAGGGGGAGCCTCTTTTTAAGAGGAGAAGAACCTTGCACAATGCTTTAATTTCTGTGAAAGAGAGTGAAAGGATGGGAAGAATTCACCATAATATATTGGGGAGAGGCTGGAGAAATAAATGGGAAACCTTGGAGTAGCAGCGCAACAAGAAGAGCAGGAGTATGGTTCCAATGTCACAAAAAAATCCAAAGACATGGAAGGAGATGGTGTGCTCATCTCTAGGAAGCAATGGAGTGTTTCTGCCTGGTTAAGGAGACTGATACGGTATCTTAGCAAAGTGCTGTGATCAGTCTGGGCTGCAGTGAAGGTGGGAAGCAGGAGCTTGAGGCTGTGTAACATTGCCATACTCATAAGCTTAGATGAAATTCAGATGAGAGTGCTGAAGGAATAAAATAGTAATTTTTATTCCGATTGTGCGTTGCCTGAATTCAAATTCTGTGGTGTTTTATGGTAATGAGCAGCCCTACACAGGGTGAATAGGTAGATGGTGCAATTTTGTATTCTGAGAAGCTGTATGAAAAAGCAAAACTTTTGTTTATTAAGTTACTTTATTATTAATTTAAATTTTTAAAAAATTAAGAAACTTTCAAGCTTCAGTATGCATTACGGTGTTAATACCAACTATGATATCTGGTAGGATTATTGTTGCATTCCATTTTTGGCATTTTGCTAGACCGTCCCCCGAGCTGTTATTTTTGTGATGAGACAGAAGTGCTAAAATATGCAAGAACATCGAGAGCTGTGCTGGCAGCTGAACCCTACGAGAAAATGGAGCAAGCCGTGATTCGCTGTAGTGCTTTACATTAGCTGATTTTTCAGAAGGTCGAAAAATGTTCAAAAAAAGCGTGAGGTACTGGGATGCCTGTAGAAGTCTCCTTCAGGCCAGGAATGTTGCAGCATGGTGTGAACTAAAGTCTGCAAATGGATAAAAGCAGAAGGGGAGAGAGAATATCATTGTGCACTGGAAGGTTGAGTGGTGGAACGCCAACCTTTTAAGCTAAGTGGATGAGAGCAGAAAAAATAATGTATTAAATGCAAATTAATTTTTTCTGCCTTATCTCAGTGACTTTAAGATTTTGCTGTTAATTGTGGTGAACATATTCCAATTTTTATGAAGAAAAATTCGAGGATATCCAGAATAGCTACAGCTCCCAAGCAAATGACTGTATGCAAGATTTTTACTTATCCATCTATAATAATGCTTTCCATACAATTTAAATACTTCTTTTAATGAGCCTTTCAATATTTAGGTGATTTTTTTTCAGAATTAGGCTTGGTATAGAGATGGTTGAAAAAAAAAATTGAGGTAAGAAATACTGATGAGGGTCTCAGTAAAAACGGTAAATAAACCTTCATGTAAATAGTGGCCATCCTAATGAGATTTTATAGTAACTGTGAAGTAGAACTGCAAGCCTAGGGGAAAAAAGAGAATGATTCCGCACTCCCAGGTGCAGAGGTGGGATACAATGATCTGTAAGGACTGCTCCGATCTGTACATTTTGTGAGACACAGGCATGTTTCAGGGATGATGAAGTGCTTTGCA
This sequence comes from Luscinia megarhynchos, assembly GCA_034336665.1. Classification (NCBI taxonomy): domain Eukaryota; kingdom Metazoa; phylum Chordata; class Aves; order Passeriformes; family Muscicapidae; genus Luscinia; species Luscinia megarhynchos. The sequence goes on from CM067592.1 coordinate 61,111,800, forward strand.
GCTATTAGTTTTAACTCTTCAGAGAGGCTTTTAGAAGGCTGGAGTACCTGGTTCTCCTAGAAACACAGAGTTATTTAAATTGGAAAGATCATTGAGGCCAGCCGTCAACCCTCTCCCAAGTCCACACTAAACCATATCCCTGAGTGCCACATCTGCAGGTCTTTAAATAGCTCCAGGGATGATTATGCCACCCTAGTCCTGGGCAGCCTGTTCTAGTGCTTGACAACCCCTAACATGAATAAATTTCCCCTGATATCCAAACTAAACCTCCCATGGTGCAACTTGAGACTGTTTCCTATTGTCATGTTGCTTGTTCTTTAGAAGAGCCTAACCCACGCCTGGCTACAGCTCTGGTTATTGCAGAGAGCAACAAGGTCCTTCCTGAGCCCACCCAGCTCCCTCAGCTGCTCCTCATCAACTCCATTCACGTCTCTGGACTCACTCCAGCACCTCAATGTCTTTCTTCATGTGAGAGGCCTAAAACTGACCACTGGATTTGAGTGCAGCTGGTTTTGAATATTTGAATGTTTTTATCTGCCTTCCATTTTCAGTAGGCCATTTAAGATAACTTCTTCTGTCTCTTTAGAACTAGGTTCTAGGAAACATGGAGAAAAAAAAATCCTTATTTTTAAATACCCTTGTCATATAATAGATGCTTTATCTGATTGACTGCAGAGTCACCCAAGATTTTAATCAGTATTGAAATTACTACTGCAGTAATTGGTAACTTTTCTATCTGGCCTCAAAAAGAGACATATTTTTAAATGCATATAAATGTTGGCATTTTCCCTACTTACATGATTTAGGCTTCCAGTTAATGGGAACATTGGCATTGGTTTTAATATTAGAGGATCTGGATTAATATTAGAGGATTTCAGAAAAATAAAGCTGTAACACTATTTGGCTGTAAAATTTCCAATCAGCTGTTTGCATTCCTATCTCTTATAGAGTTCTTGTTGATTAATTTAGAATATCAGCCAGAAGGTAAAACATTTTTGGAATTAAAAGATGGCCGTAATTTTCCAGGAAAAAAATCTTGTTTTATCAGTTCAAAAAATATTATCAGTTGAGACTTTCTTATGTCAGGAGAAATAATTTGGGGGCACTATTTTTTGTATTCATGTGACAGTAAGTTGAAGGAAGAAGGCAGAAACCTTATGAGAGCAGCTAATGCTAAATACTAATTTATATAAATACTGCCAGAAAAAAAAAAAGGCAAAAGTATATCTGTTAATCAGAGGAGACATGACAGTGGCTTTGTTCAGTAATTGGAATCACTCAAGGTATCTTTTAAAGACAACTTAGCAAAACAAACCTATAACAATAGGTATCTGCAGTATTCTGCTCACACAAGTGAAAAGTTTTCTCGTATCTTTGATCTGGGAAGTCCATTTAATCCTTGTGTGGTGTGAAAATGTAGTAATCCTGACCAATAATTGGCAGAAGTTTACATTTCTTGTAGTGGAAGGGTCAGTAATGCTGCTTGCTGGGCCAATTTCTACACATCAAGTAGTCATTCTGATTAAAGCTCTCTTTTAGACTAAATATTTTCTGTGATTGGAAGACTAAATCTGTTTTTAACCATCCAGATAAGATGACATCATCAGGATGCAATAACCTGGCTGAAGGATTAATCTCCCACTACCCTCAAGTTGGAAGAAACAGCCTTTTTTAAATTCTTTGATCAGCATTAGTCAATTTGAACCCTAACTACATGCTATAGATGAACAAAAAGAACTTTATTAGAATGTGTGCTATATATATATAGTGAGAGGTTTTTTTTATATTTAGCAGACATCTGCTTTCTCAAAGAATTTTTATTGGGCAGTTTATTGGAAGAAGCTTTTCTGCACTTTGCTCCAGATGACACTGAATGCTTACTTCTGGGAGAATTACTGGGATACCTCTGTAGTAACATTTACATTAGAGTTAGATTTATAGTTGTTATGGGAATGAGGTAGTCAGGTAACTCACAGAATTTATCCATGGAAATCCTACACGTGTTTTAGTTATGTAAAAATAAATCAGTCCAAAAAGTAAGAAACCTCCAAACAAAGCATTCCATTAAACCATATCTGACTCTTTAGAAGATTTTGGGTTGCTATCACAGGGGAAAGGCTGATGTTGAGACTTAAAAAGCCTGCTTAAATGTACAGGAGAAAGCAGACAGTGTATGATGGACAGCTTAGTTGGAAACAGGATTATGAGATTGTTGGAAAACTCGCTTTTCTGTGGAAACAAAAGATGGTAGTGAAAAGTTCTCTAAATACCTCAAAAGCAGGAGGTCATTTAGGGAACAAGTGACAGATGGTGGGAGGAAAAAAATGTCAAGGTGCTTGAGTGATGAGACTGACAGACAGACTTGGTGAATTCCTTGTTTCATTTTTGTTGCTGAAATTGTTGGGGAAAGTGTCATGCACATAATAAATTATTTGTACAAGAGGGATCAGACAACAGGTTACCAGAACAATGAGGAATGATTTATTTATAATTAATTGAAAGTAGAGGGTATTCAAAAGGATCTTTAATTTAAAAATGTGAGGGAAGAAAAACTGCATGAAATCTTAGCCCAAGGTATCGGATTGATTTTTAAATCTTTTTTCCTTAAACATTGAATTAATGTTGGTGTCAAAAACAGATTGCTAAGAGAGTTGTCATATTTTCAGATAGGAGCAAAGTTCCTTCTGAAAAAATGTGTTCCAACCATGCATGAGTTCCTGTGCTCAGAGCAGAGGGACATCAGGCTGCCCATTAAAACTGAGGTCATGCCAGGCTTGGTTGTCTTGCAGTGTCCCTTTGACCTCTTGGTTAGGAATATATTTAGGAATTCTACAGTTGGAGTAACAGCTGTTAAAGCACATCTGGACAGTGCAGAAATACTCATAATTTCTGCTTAGAGCTGCACATTCAACTGAACTGCAACTTTAGCCATTATGCCCTTATGCCTTCTTACTTCACTTCACTCTCGCTATGCATTTTAAAACAGACATTTTGAAATTATTTTAAATTCCAATTTTAATTGCTTTTTGTAATGGAAAAATCTAAAATTCTCAGTTGCCAGAGCTTCCCTAGACAGCAGTGCAGAGAGTTTAGACTTCCCTGAACAAAGCATTGACCAGTGCTAAAAGCTTCCAATCTTTTTCAAGTCCCAAGCTACAGCCATAGACTGAACAGAGCTGCACATGATCTGCTTTACTTAAAAACTTTTCTTTGAGTTACTGTGCTTGTGTTTATGTAGAAAAGCAGGATGTAACCAAGTGTTTGCTCCATGGTAGTCTCCGTGGCAATCTGCAATATTAAAAGGGTAGATGCAGGCTTCTGTATCAAAAACTCGCTGTTCCTGTTAAGTGAAAACTACTGTCACAGCATAGTTAAAGACAAAGTTCTGAGCAATTCTCGTGTAATAATTACTTCCAGACTCACATTTCCCTATTGTTGAGAAGCAGCTATATTTTAATGAGCATTGCTTTTGTGAAATTGTTTCCTAGACTATTCTGTCCTAATCTAAATTTGGACTGAATAACTATAGATGAAAGCCTACATCTGGTATGTTGATTGTAGTGATTCAAAAAGATGCTTTTTTTGTTAATATACACCTTCCTAGGAAAAAAAGAAATTGTAGAACACAAAAGTTGTGGTGTTCTGTGCTGCCAAAAACATGAAAATGGACAGTTTTGCTATTTATTTTGGCTTAGTATGTCTCATGAATTAAGATCTTAATTCACTCCTCCTGCCATTATGTTCCCACTCCTCACTTTGTGGTAGCAGTCACAGTGAGCCACCATCTATGAGCTGCTTTATCTTGCTAGAATGTTACAAAATAGATAAATTCTTCTGAAACAAATAGCGCAGTTATATGCTCTGCAATAACCCTGTGCATATTATCCACATTGTTTATTTTGAATTTTGGTTTCCCCCTTACCCAAATTAGTGCTGTCTTTTCTATGCATCACAAAACTAACCACCTCAAATTCAGTGTTAAACAATCAACTTTCAAAAAGGGTTTCAGAACTAAGCAGTAAAATTAGAAAGTACACAAAGCATTACTCAGAAACATAAATGCATTCCTTGGTTGTGTATTAATGCTCTGGGGTATATGTGTGTCTGTATTGTGTAAATGTGAACTATTTCTCAAGACCAAAACCAAGTAAATTTCTGTAGTATGCTGTGGAGCCTGGGGATAAACTGAATCCCATAGGATGTGGCAGTTGCTAGGGTAACAGGCATTATTTGTGACTGCTTATTTTAAGAACTTCTTTTTGTGAGGGGGCTTTTTCCTTCTTTTCTCCTTTTTTAAAATTATCTTCTTCTTGCCTAACAAAGGGATGGGAAGTGGCATTTCATTTCAACACTTTTTAACAGGAGAACATGATGGGTGTTTGACCCTACTTTAACTAGTAGAAAGAGAGAGGCTTTCACAGATAGGGCCTCATTTATATCTGGAAGATATGTAGAATTTTAGAAGAGCACATTTTTTCAAGCTTTTCTGTGGCAATAAATTTTGCTGCTGCTGACAGCACAAATAAACAGAATAGATTTAGTTGAAAAATTTAGGGAAATACTGAGTGGTGTTATCTTGCTTCTTATTGTAATTCAGTCTGAATTCATAGGAACACAAAACAAAGAACAGTATTTGCAAAAAGAGAATAAAACTGTGCTGGTGTAACACAGCCTAGTTTTTTGGTGGGGCCAGGGGAAGCCACAGAGGTGGCTTCTGAGAGAATCTGCTCGAAGCTTTTACTGTGTCTGGCAGAGTCAATCCCTGATGGCTCTGAAACTGGACGTGCTGCTGGTCCAATAAGAGAAGTTGGTCACTCTTCTGCGATGACATATTTAAGAAAGCAAAAAAATTGTGCGTGGTTGTCCTTCCGAGGGGTGCAGAGGCTGTACCATGACAGCGAAGGGCCAGCGGTGGGCTTTGCCTGCCTGGCCACTGTTGGCCAGCCGTGCTGAGAGCAGAAGGGCAGGGCCAGCAGCAGCTTCTCCTCTTCGTGCCCTGCATCAAGGGAGGCACTGGATGAGCCAGCAGGGACCATGTGAGGGGCATGATGAGCGATTGCCCAGTGCAGAGCCCAGACGGAATCAACTCTGCCGTGCAGCTAAACCCTGCAAAGACTTTTCAATTGACAGAACTTGAGGACAAACCAACCTATGGACACCAATCCTCTCCCTAGTCAGGAAAAGGAAAAGGTGAAGGCATGTGAGGAAAACAATGTGGCAGCACCAAGATCAGTGAAAGGAGGGAGGACAGGAGGTGCTTTGGGGGTCGGAGCTGAGATTCTTCTACAAGTCATGGTAAGGACTATAACACAATGAACTCTTTCCACATACAGAGGTCCACTCCCAGCCATGAGAAAAGGCATTCATGCTGGAGTGCATGGATGCTGAAAAGCTGTAATCTAGTGGGAAGCTTGAAGAGAGAAAGAAGACTCTTGCTTCCAGAGACGAAGCAGGATCCTTGCTTCCACTACACCCCATGAATTAAATTGACCCACACCACGTAATTTGAGAAGACTGTTTTACCTGTGGGAGGGACTCACATTACGGCAGGTTGGGCAGTACTGCTACTCCTGAAAATTAGAACCATCAGAGAAGTTCACAGAGGGCTGTCTCCCGTGGGAAGCACCCCATGGCATAGCAGGAGAAATTCCTCTCCCTAAGCAAACCAACCAAAAAAAATGAAAAACTGACCAAAATTCCCACACCCTGTGTCCTTGCACTGTCATTGGAAAGGAGGGTCTGGAGAGGAAAAAAGGTGTTCTAAAGGTTTATTTTAGCTTTCATTGTCCTTTTAAAATTCTGTTAATAGTGTTGTTTCTTTATGCCTTTTAAGTTTGAGCCTGTTTTGCCTTTAGTATTTTCTCTTAATCCTTGTGTCAACGCACGAGCCCTTCAATTTTTCTTTCCCCCTCCTCTGCTCAACCGTATCAGAGAATGAGTGAATGTTTGTTTGTTTGTTTGCTTGTTTGGTTTTATTGTGGGTGCCTGGCTTTTAGCCAATGTCAAACCAGGACAAAAACATAAATATTTAATGGATTTCTTTTTTTTTACATTAGCAGTTATGGCAAGAGTAGAGTGTTTTGCCTACTCATAGCAAAAAGAAGAGACGTAATGCAATAAGTTAATTTTAAAGTTTTTTCTTCTATTTGACCTTTTGTTTTTATTAATTCTTAACACATGTGTAAGTGTATTGTACTTAAAAGTGACACATCTATTTCCAGTTCTTTTCATAAAAATTGTGCTCTCTAAAGCCTTTAAAAAAAAAAAACAAAAACCAACAGCAATGTATTTTTTACTTTGAAACTTGTAGAAATGAGTACATTTGATATGATTTTATTGCCAAATAATATATATATTTTTTAATGGAAATGGAAGAAAGTTGAAAAAGCACACTATTTTTAGTGCAACCTTGGCAACCGACCCTACTTAGTTTCAGAAGACATTGCAATTTACACTACTTGTATGAAAATTAAGTGTCACAGTGTCTTTAAATAATTTGAAAAATAATTGCTTTGCTTTCAGTCGTTTTCCCTATATCCTAATGGAAAAACAAAGCTGTTTGAAACTAAGTACCAACCCTTAAATGTGTGTCAATTTTGCCATTCTGAATGTGATGATCTTTTATTGTAGATATGAATATTTGCTGCTCTTACTGAAACAGTTAGGTCTGAATACAGAGCATGGGTGAATATTAGCAGATTTTAGGAATTAATGTCTGTAAATAGTAATTGACTTAAGCTGAAAAGATGATACCACTGGATGATATCACTGGAGGTATATTTTCTACTGCTTTTATTGCAAGAAAAATTATTTTGGCAGTCTGAAAAAAGTGGTAATTTCTTTTGGCCATTCTCCAAACTATTTACAAGCTCATTCTGAATTTTCTAAGGAGTTTTTAATGAATGGTAGAATCAAATTCCATGTACCTGAGACTCTTGTCCAAACACTTATTGAACTCAGACTTGGTGCTTGGGGAGCCTGGGGAGTTCCAGTGATCTATCACCTTCTGAGAGAAGAACCTTTTTCTAATATTGAGCCTAAACCTCCCCTAATACAAATTTGGACCATCCCCTTGGGTCCTGTCTCTGGTCACCATGAAGACATTGCTGAAAGTGATATCTTACTAAAACTGAATGATGAGTTCTCTGCTTTCACCCAGTAACAAGTTCCTGAAGCGTTTGCAAGCACAGGTTGTCTTACAAGATCAGAGCCTGAATTTCAAACTCTTCATGGCTGAATCTGATTCTCAGTGCTATATGTAAGTGGCACTGGTAATCCTGTAAATAAAAAAACCTGGTGTCATAGCACCAAATAGAATTGAAGTGTATATAAAAGACACCTTGGGCTTTTTGTGTAGCAGAGTTTATGAGAAGACATAGAGTTATAATAGCATTTCCTTTCCTAGTTTTTGAATTCACAAACTAGAAAATGCAAGTTGCTTCAATAACTTGTAATTTGATATTAAGATCAAATAATGCCTAGAGATAACTACAGAAATTGTAAGTCAATGCAAGTATGGTTTTTGCTAATTGGAACATTATTGGATAATTTCCCTGTTTTAATTGTAAGAAATTGCTTCTCTTTTAGATGCTATCATCACTCCCTGTCATCTGCAATAATACAGGCTAAAATACATCTTGTTGTGAAAGCTTTCTGTGTCAAGATACTTAACAGCTTTTGTTAGGGTTATTAATAAGGCACACAAAAAAGTTTGTTACTTTTAACTGATGTTTCCTTATGTATCCTAAGTCTGTGAGAAGTAGATGAGCAGTTTTTGAAATGGGGCTTAGAGATTCATTGCCAGCACAACAAAAAGGAAGATTTCAATGAAGAAAGGTAATCATAAGTTTTCTTTAATACTTTCCCATAATGTGATCTGAGCATGAATGGGACTGTTTGGATTTCTAGCAATAACTAGAAATTATTTTAGCAGGCATACTGCTAAGCTGCAATTTTTTGTACCTATGACCTTGTCACCTGTATAGCCTCGCAGAGATTATAAAACTTTGCAGAAGAGTACTGAAATAGAAGCGTGGTGGAGGGATTGCTGCAGTATCTACAGCAAGTGTGGGGACAACCTAATTGCACTGTTGCAGCTCAGGGCCTCCTAAAGCAGCCACTTCATTTGGCTAGACTATTGCTCTGTCTGTGAGTGAGATCACAGCAGTTAGCTATTTCTTGCAAATCTAGTCCATGCAAAACTGGGCAAACTCAATTCACTTCTCTTGTCACCTGCCAGCACAATCCCTGTCTTTGTTGCTCCTTTACTTTTTGTTCTTTTTCATTTAAGTTGTCACTTCTGTTTTGGTTAAAGAGTTTATCTCTTTGGACATCTTAGTACAACACCTCTTTCATTGCAGGCTTCCAGATATTGTGACCCTTAGAGATGATAATGATAGTATTTAGAATCATAGAAAGATAGAACCATGGAATTGTGTGTATTGGAAGGGAGCTTAAAGATCATCTAGTTCCAACCTGCTGCCATGAGCAGGCACACCTCTCATTAGAACAAGTTGCTCAGAGCCACATCTAGCCTGGCCTTGAACACTTCCAAGGATGGAGCTTCCACGGCTTCTCTGGACAACCTGTGCCTTTTCTGTTCTGTTAAACAGCCTGTAACTCAACCCATGAATTTTACTTTTTTTTCCCTAATTCTCTCCCTCATGCCAGTGGAGGTTTGGGAATGAGTGAGCTGCTCTTTTTGTGTTTAGCTATCTGCTGGATTAAACCACAACAGAATTCTAAAGGAAGAAAAGTGCTGAATTATCGAACTATTATCTTATGAAGAAAGATTATAGGGCCAGGGTATGTTTAGCTTATTTTAAGAATGACTGAAAATGCATACTCCTGATACATTTTTATGGCTTCCAAGTGGTAATAAAAAACAGCACTGTATATTAAATACCTGGTACCAAGTTGTGGCAAGTATTGAGGAACAGCATGTAGTGGAGTGGTACAAGAGTTTGTGACCTAGGAAAACAAGAGATTACAAGGCCAGCTAAAACTGATATAATAGCAATGAATGTAATTGTTTTCCTTCATCTCTTAAGTAGAATGAAATAAACTGATACAGGTTGTCATTTGTCTCATCAAAACAAACACCATGATTTTAAAAGGATGCTATCTGGAAATGAGCCTGAAAGATAGATTATTTATATAATATAAGCTGTGTGTTAGCATGAAGGATATGCTAAGTATTATGGATTGATTAGTAAGAGGAGAAAATTGAAATAACTAGGAAGAAACTAAGCGATGCAGCAATATATATTAATGGTATGTATTAATTTTTAGTAACTAAATGTGAGTTTTCTATGGTTGGCTGTGTTTTCATATGTTTGGAGTTTTTCTTCTTTGAGTGTGTTTGAGACCAGAAGCTGAAATAAATTTTTACAGAGTAGCAGCTTTCAGGCCGTCTCAGGAAACGAATTCAAACACTCCAGTCTCATGCTTTCTATCTCAGTTTTCAGAGTTTAAACACACCCTCTGGAGCTGTTGCACAGTGTGGAACCATGCTGGTGCTGTTTTAGGTGCATGGCTTCTCTGTGAGTGTGTGCACAGCTGTACAGCTCCATGCCCCTAGCATTTGTAGCTGCTTTGAAGCCCAGCACAAGGCAGGTGGAGTTGGTTGTTGTGGTTTCTGCCTGTGTTATCCCAGGAATCTCATGACAGAAAGCAGCTATTCCTCTCTTTTCTTTAAATGTTGCTTCAGCTGAGGCAGTTTAAAATCAGATTGCTCTAGAATATCTAAAATACAGGAAAAATTCAGTCCCGTTTTGAGAGCAGTGAAATTGAAGGAGTTGTTAGACACAAGCTGAAATGTTTTTCCTGGGAACCGAATATGGTGTAGTAAAGGCTTAATAGTTCATGATACAAGTGTTTTTATTTTCTTAAAACAATGGAGGGATGGATGGGGAACCAAATGCCATGCCTGGCTGGGCAGTGTGAAGTCAACTGTTGTGTTGTCTCACTATCAGAGGTGAATACTCAACCTTCTCTTTCACCTAGAAAGAGTTCAGTCTAGAAAGCAGGAGCATTCAAGAAGCATACAAGTAAAGTAAATTATATTTGTTTGATAAGCTGTGAAGAAAAGTTGTTTCTGTAGTGGTGCCTAAATTCTTTTAGCGTGCATATGAGAAATGAGAATTTATTTTCTTTTTTAGCAATAATGGCTTCTCATCTTGGTTGCAGAATCTCTCTTTTTATTACTTTTTTTTAGACTGGCAAAATTTATATGCATAAACAGAATTAAAATCCTTGTATGGTAAGAATTGAGTTAAAATTGCCACAAGGAATTATTTCATCTTATGATACATGCCACTTTCCAATATCACACTGTTTTTTTAGATTATTTGCTTGATATACTAGTTAATTGTTGTGTAAGTATCTACTCACTGCATTATAGTGTCTTTATGGGTACATTGCATAAAATGGCATATTCAAATTTATTCCTTCTTTCACAACCAGTCATCTGCAAATTTGGCTGCTTCAATTTAGCCTTTATTCCAGCCTAAATATCACCATTATATTTAGGTCAATTATGTCTTCAAAGCTAGATTTCTCAGTATAATTATAACTTGCATTTCCTGCTAAATACTTACTAATTGCATCTTTCCTGAATAATAAATGCCTTAGGATTGAGTCTGAAAGTTGGGTTTTTAAAAATCAGGTTGTAATTGTTTCTGATAACCAGGAAAAAGGTCATATTGCAAAATTGGTTTGCTGCAGGCTCTGTCATAAAAGAAAGCACCACTTCAATCATTGTTCAATGATGGTCTTTGAATTAATCCCTCTACAATCTGCTAGGGCATAAAATGCCAGCTGCCACATTCTGGTTTGTGGTCAAAGGCTGAAGACCTACAGCACAGTCAGTCTGATGTCTTCTGGCTGTTTGTGAGTGTGCCAAAGGGCAGGAGACTGGATGAGCCTGTGGAATTCAGCAGGAATCAGAAAACAGAGCAGGTGTTGGACCTTGCCTGATCAGCCCACCTGCTCCTTTGCAGTTGCTCTCTGTGGGGCAGGGAAGTGTCGACACTGTGCTGAAAGGCTGCACCACCACAGGTTTTGATTTATCCAGGCAGGAAAAGGAAGTGTAAAATAGGAAGAAGGAAATCTGCCAGAGGGAAGGAGGAGTGTTTTCCTGGGACCAGGGAGTTCTCAATCAGGCAGGAATCAAAACAATGGCAACAGTGAGAAGAGAGGTGTCTTGGGGTGAGTTTATGACGCTTGTGCCCACAAATCGTCTGTTCTGTTGGTGTTAAATATTAAGTTCTGCAGCTTTAAAACTAGTTTCAGGAGTAAAAAAGTAGAGAAGAGGTGCAGAGTTTGTTATCAGAGACTGCACTTGCTTCCCTGCATTCCTTCACACAGACTGTGATGTCTACAGTGGAAAGCAGGAGAGAGCTCTCCTTTGCTTTTAGTTAGTTTTTCTGGCTAGCTGAGGCACAGATGTTCCCTGGACTGCTTTTTTTTCCTGTTCCCTGGAATTGTTTGAACCTGCTCTGGACTGAAAACCCAGGGGAGCAGTGGGAGCTGGCACCTGTGGCATACTGGGCCTGGCCTGGTCCGCAGCATTTCCCAGCACCGGAGGGACTGAGAGCAGCCCGAGTGAGCCGGGCTGCAGCCACGGAAGGGACCTGCTGAGTTTGTCACCTCCTCAGAGCGGCGAGAGGTTGTGCTGTTTACTATTCTTCATTTTTGTGATGAGAAGTGCTTTCCTTTTAAATAAACAGGTTTGGTTTTTTTTTCCACATCTCTGCAAGGAAATATTTTCCCCGAACAGTTAAAAGAAGAACTGCTTAAATCAGTTTCCTAGAAAAACCCCATTCAAAGGTTTCCTCCCAAATTTGCCCTAAACCAAGACAGGAGGTGTAGGAGAAAATGGCACTTTAGGGGTGGAACCAAGTATGTAATGCAGTCATATCTAGAACATACGTGTAAACAGCATAAGAAACTGTCATGGAGGGGAGGAGGGCAGAAGTTGGTGATGCCTGTCAGAGGAAGCACACAGAGCTCATGGCATGTGGGTGGCTATTGAGTGGAGCACAGCAGAGTAAGCTTCGAGCCCTGGCACGGGCCTTGCCATTTGGGAACAGCAGAGGACTTCTGAAAACAGAAGGAAGTGTTGGAAGAATTTATAGAAAGTATTGGACAAGAAAGAAAGGGAAAAACAGAGGTCTTCTGGAGATACTCTGTGAACATGAGTTTGAGTACAAGTGACACGTGGGTGTGGCTGCAGGCAGAGACACAGCAAGATAAATAACAATGAATGCCATCTAAATAGGAGGTTTAGACATGCAGTGGCTTTAGGTGGAAAGGCAGGAGGTGTTTGAAATCGTATCTTCAGAAATTTTATGTGTTTGTATCAAAATATCTTGAACATTTACTATGATTTGGGGTAAGGCATTAAACCAACACAAAACTTTTTAGTAGGCTCTTCTTAATGCCTATGAATGTTTAGACAGGGATTATCTTCTTCTATTAGTAACCTAAGAAATGAGGTTTTCCAATCTGATTTAAACCAAAGTCCAGTGGAGCAGCTAATGAGATAAAGAGTTAAAATATAATCTTACAGGCATATTCTCAGGTATTAAACAGAAAGCTGAGTGTGAGATTCGCTGAGTAATGTGTATTCTGGTTATAAATATCTTCCTGTAGCATCCAGTTAGAGGGCTGATCTTTATTTACCTTTCACAGCCCAGACAAAAATAAAGTTTTACTTGAATTAAATGTTAACCTTGGATGATTTTGCTTAAATGTGTTAAATAACATTTAAATATTTTATAAATTAAATACTGTGCTTTCAAACTGAAAAATATAAATCCAAGGTATGTTTTTCAATTTAACTTTTGAAAACAACTGAAATGCCAATGAATTTTTGCAGTTTTTTTAAAGTTAAATTCACAAATTTTGCCATTGAAAAATCTTTCTGCAAGTAAGCTGCAAAAAATCCTTTACACTAGGTTTCTCTTCACTAATCTGTGTAATAAACTGATTGGGGTCATATATCTTTCTGTGCTCACATTATTACTATTTCCCATGTTCTTTCTGTTATATACATTAAAAATATATAAAAAATAATGAAAAGCAGAAATAGTCAAATAAATATGTTTCTTTTGGACTTGGATAATTTTTCTTTTCCTGTTGATACATGTACATACTTAAACCCCTTTATATGCAGTTGAAATTACTGGGATAAATCTGTATGAAACTTGAAAAGTGTGGAGCCCACAGATATTTGTATAATCTTTTTATTGCTTTAAACTGGCATCATTTGGATCTCAGAAGAGATAACAGCATGGAAGGATTTGGCAAAGATCATTCTCTATCTGGGTATAATACATGGCAGTAGTCTGGCTGGGAAGGACAATTACAACCTGCCCAGATTCCTGAGTGGAATGTTTTCATGAAGTATTTGAGAATTAAATGTGAATACATTGTGAAGGATCTATTTTATATGCATCCCCAAAATAATAGCTACAAAGCCCAAGGATATTTCCACATGAAATATTGATTTCCTCAGAACATAATCCCTTCAGCCCTGGATTTAATTCCTATCTATTCTGCTTGTGCTAATCAAGTCTGCCTACAGCTATTCAAGCAATTAATACCATAGATTTCCTGCAAACATAGATTTGTATACAACCTTCAGTCATAACAATAAGCAGAAAAAGAAAAATTAACTAAAATTTCTGCAGAGAGGACTGGTAGGCTTTGTGAAACCTGCAGTATGTAACTCTCATAGTACCAGAACAGTAGGTAAATGTCAGGGTTACAAGGTGTGTAATTACGGAATTCATAACTGAAATATTTCCTCTTTTGGTCAAAAATAGAAGAAATATTAAGCAATGGATTTGACATCGTGTTCCTCCTTCGGAGGCTTAGCTTCAGTGCTGTTCCTTGTCTGCACAAGTAGCTGATACCCAACTCACATTGCATTTTAATATCTGTGATCCCTCAGGCATAAATATATTTGTTCATGACATTTTTACTGCTGTTTCTCCACACAGAGCAACATTTTGCAATTGAGAAAGGTCTGTCAAACAGGCTATACTGACTAACAGTAGCATATCTCAAGGCACTATTCAGAATTTATACCTGCAGGGGTAAGCACTGTATTCTGAATACTGCTAGTTTAGATTTGGTCAGGATCCAATGTTTAATTTATTTCAGTTTCCTATATATCCTGAGAATAAACAAACATTTGGGTTTATGATTAGTAAGCTTTTCATAGTGCATACTTACACTCCAGCAGGGTTGCTAATATTTATGGTTCTTTCTCATTATTTTGTGTATGTATTAAATATATATATAAACATACTCTATGCATTTATATTCTTATATTAACTGCAGCAAATTCAGCTTCTTGTAAAACACATACACCATGGCAAAACAGAAAATAACACACAATAATATAAGGTTGCTTACAATATAGGTAGAAATTGTGACCTATTTTAGTTGTTATGGTAGTACTATGGAAAAATGACTGAAGGTTGTAGATCTGCTTGTTAGAGAGGCCAAATGCCTGCAGGTCCTGTTGATTCTTGCTGGGGTGGATATTCAGCACTCCTGTATACCTGTCTCTCAAGTGTTTGCCACAGATATCTTTTAAATAGTCATTCCTTGTTCAGCAAGAACATAAATATGAGAAAAAGTACAGGTAATCTGCTCCGTATATTCCAGAAGCAAACAACCTGTTAGGTATTGTCTTCCTATGATTCTGCAAGAGCTGTTAATAAACAAATGCTGTTCCTTCCAAACCTCTGCTGTTTGGCTGATGCACAAGTATGTTCTGGTGTGATAAAGGGATATGTAAATTGAAGATCTTTTTTGAAACCGGAGGTGTTTCATGTCTCCCAGTTTCAATTTCATTTTCATACATGCTGCTTGCCTCATGCATTTTAAAAAATTAAGACAAACTTATTTAAATTATGTGCACATTGCTGGTAAAACAAAGTTGTAAAGGAAATACTGCCTGAAACTTTTAAGCAGAATGTATTAAAACTATGTCGATTTAAGTATATATAGTGATGATTTGAAGACTAAAAAATCTATTGTGTATTTCTGGGCCATGTATACAAGATATGCTGCCGTGATCTGGTTTATGTTACCACTTGCTTCAGTGGAAAGGAAATTTTAGATTTGCTATCACAATATTGACGGGGGGAAGCCTCCAGGGTCTTGTGTCTATACAAATGACTACAATTCAAATCTAAGGTGAGACACAGGCTAAGCTGGGCAGAACTCATTAAATTTGTAGACAAAGAGGGTGACATTTGAAAAGGACATGTAACTGAGGCCTGAGTTCAATACACTGAGGAAGAGGCTCACTGCCTCGTGTATTTGGGTTATGATTACAGAGATTTTTTTTTCCATGTTTCCCGTAATCACTTTTGTGGTTGCCAGACTGGTAAGTGAAGTCTGCACTCAAACTCTCCTCGAGAAATCGTACAGGAACATTGTAGCCCTATAGCATAAGGTCAGATGCACGGATCATGAATCTTAAGAAACACTCGGTAGCTAAGGAGTGCTGTGTGCATTTTGAACTGTACAGAAAGGGTAGGTGCTTTTGGCCTCGTTTCACTTTCACCTGGTTGTGACTCTTACGTTTCTCCTGCAGGACACCAATGAAGTGTCTGTGCTTTGACATTTGGGATTTTAGATTTGATTTATTTTGCAGAAGGATGACTAAAGAGTGTTCTCTGATTGCAGTCTAGTGTTTTCTGGTTGCAAGATGGAAAGGAGCATGCTGCCTATCACTAGAGAGCATAGCATGGCTTTCTTGAAGTTCACTAACATGGTTTTGTCATCAAGGTGAAGCTCAGATCTACTGTTTTCTGCCACTTTTAAGGAAAAGTATGTAGCCACACAAATACCTATAAAGATATATAAAGAGTTGAATAGGTACAGCAACTGCATTGGTGTCCTGGTTTGAAGGACAGGTGTCTGCCAATAAAGGCAGAAGCTTCTCTTTGAAATGGAGAATGTAAACCCCCCTCCTTCCAAATTATTATTATAATTTTGAAATTAAGGGGATCTCAGGCAAAGATAAGGAAATTAGGAATAACAGTTCTTTACTAGGAAAATTAAAATAGAAATGCAGTATTACAAAAAACAATCCCAGAAACACCGACAGAGTCAGAATACAGCCTGACACCCTGTCAGTCAGGGTGTTGGTAGCAGTCCCATTAAATGGTGGCTGCAGTCCTCCTGCAGTGGCAGATGTGGTTCAGCTGAAGCAGTGCTCCTGTAGAAAGGTGCAGTTTTCCTCTGAAGGTCCAGGCATGATGTGGAAAAGGTCTGGTTTTCCTCTGGAATCCAGTGGAAAGATGGATATCTTGCTGTCCAAAATCTCAGTTTTTTTATCTAGGTAGGAAAGACTTGGCTCTCCCCCTGGCTGGAGCTTCTCCCAATGAGTCATACGGTGGGACTTAATGGGCCAGCAGCAGATGATATTTTCCTGGAAGGAGGATGGGTTGTGGGAAAGATAAAGATGATTGCCCCACCTAGTCTTAAAGATGGCCCATTAGCAGATAATATGTGCCACGGAGGTAAGGAATCACTATCCCAGCGGCTTCAACAGATGGTGATAGAATACACATTTCTGGCCACATCAACCCAACACAATTGGTTCTTTGGTGAAATGCATTTGGTATAAAATTTTAGAGAGGGCAAAAAAGGCTTTTTTGTCACATGACAGGTGTAGAAACCCATTTCACTTCTTTTTCTGTTTACTTCTTTAAAGGGGGTTGATCTTGTGTTTAGCCCTCAAAGGGAGGGATAGACACCACAAAAAACATGATACAAACTCTTTGTTGTGAGAGAGATCTCATTGAGGTAGAACTACAGATAACCTATAGATCTGAGGTATCACAGTTAAGAGTTTGTTGATTGCTCTGGGCAAATGTTGAGTGTACAGAGGCATGATTTAAATATATGAATGACTGGGAATAATGCTTCTCTGCAGAGCAAGTCAGACACATTTACCAGGCTTGTTGGCCACAGTTTTCTGCACCAAATGGTTTGTTCTGTAACTCTGCTGCTGTCATCTTCATATATTCACAATGGCACTCCAAGGTCATGTGGAAGATGAAAGAAGGATTCAAATATTTGAGGCACTATTTAAGCTAGCTAACTTATTTAGGTTAAATAGGTTGCAGTATTAATAGCTATTTTCCCAGGCTTGCTGTACAGAGGAAGGTTTGAAGAGAATTTCTAGGTTACCAGTTTTTCAGATTTTAGTGGTAACCATTATTCAACAAACATGGCAGTTTCCCTCAAGCAAGGAGAATCATCAAAATGCAATTTTCTTCTACCCCATCGCTGCCAAAACTTTTAAAAATGTCTGTGCTGTGCATACAGTTCTCATGAATTATTATTTGTTTACTTTGCATTTCTGCAGCTTTTCTAAGGGACTTTAGACACTATAGTCTAAGCCTACACCTCCACTTTCTTGTGTCTTCACTGGCACCATACTTCACTGTCTTGCTCTACTCCAAAAATTCCCCATTTACTACTTTTTTCCTTCTTTCCCCTGATCTGTCTCTGCTCATCATGCTCCTTCCTTTTTATCTCCTTTCTTTGTGTCTCTACAGTCTGGCTGGTGCTTTTTCTTTTATCCTTTGGTCTGGATGACTGCCTGTATCTGTCAAATCCTAATCATCACTGAAACCATTAAAATTAAGTTTCTTCAAGGAGCTATTCTGGTGTATTTGCTTTGCATGTAGTCTCTGTTCTCAGTTTGTTTGGGTTTCCTTCCTCTCCCTTTTCTCTTGGATCTTATGTGCAGGGACAACAGAAGGCAAAGAAAAGGCAGTAATCTGTGTTTGTGAATCTGTTGTGTGTTACTGGAGGCTGTAGCAGTGTCGCTGTGCCTTTTCTACTCTCGGTTCACCAAGGATACTTGGTGTTAAAACTCCAGTTCTTATTTCATGCTTTCGGTTCTGACATTTCCATCAGCTGGACACCTATATTTGCAGCACTCCTTTCAATGTCACCAGTGGCTGTTTGATTAAAAAGTGATCAGGAAGGGAGGGTTTAAGCCTCGCTCTAATGAAGTTGATACATGAAGTCCAAAATAATTGCTTTTTTGTCACACCTTCTTCCTCGTTCTTCCTGGTCACAGGGCCAGGGCAGTTTGTTGTTTGCTTATTGAGACACCCTGAGCAAAGGCGGTGGAGATGCTACTGGGTTCAGAAGACTGGAAACTTGAAGCTGATTTGCTGAAAGACATCTCAGTGCATCTGAAAGATACCTTTGCTTCTTTGCATAACCCCTAGCAAATCCTTTGTGTTCTTTGCAACTGGCAGACTGTTGTTTGCTTTAATGGTTATAAAGCCTGTGTTGCAGTTTCTCTCAAAGCTGTCTGGGGTTCTATGTACACAGTATGTGTTCAGACAGCATATAATCCTTTTGAAACTGGTTTTCTAGAACTGTTCACTTCATCTATACCATCAAGAATTTTAGTTTTAGTGAGTAGCTGAGTTTAGCTGCTTTTGCTGCATGAAGTTATTTGTTCTGTGTTACAGTCTGTGTTTACATTAGTAACAGATAAACATTTTCTATGCTTGCTCTCTGCCATGCATATTATGTAATAGTTGACCATAATTGACTTGAGGGCTTTTTCATCTCTGAGGTGAGTTCTTTTCTGGAATGCTTAAGAGAAGAATGTTAGAGGCTGCTGGTTAGAATTTCTGCAAAAAAAGTTGAGTAGAAGTGCTTTATTTGTCTAGGGAAAGCAGATGTTGCGTGATTTAATGCTTAATGCTTTCTAGTTTTCCCCTTCAGGAGAAAAAGTAATAGGAAGAAAAGTTATGTGGAGGGAAAACAATCAGCAAAAGTAGCGTGTCTCTTTGCACAGTTAAAACAATGACAACAAAGAACTATCCCAAAGGCAATGCAGAAAAATGTGTGATTTTAGTGAATATCATGGGATCAGAAACTGTGTGACCATATTGTGAATAGTGAATCTGAGAAGAAAAACCCTAGAGGCATGAAAGTGTTTCACAGCTGGAAAGAAAAATCATAGTATGTTCTGCCACTCTACACTTAGTGTGAGAGACTTTTGAAAGCATTAAAATCTTAAATAAATTATTAAAATTTCAAAGTTCTGTTGGATATGAGTAGCATCAATAAATCAGTTTGAGAAAGAAATTGCCCCTCCTGTTTTCCTGTAAAGTGGTTGAGAGCCCCTTTAATGTTTTAGGACACCTTTTGTACTTTGTTGAGGTGAGCAGAGGTCTATATGAAAATGCTGCAACTTCTCTAACAGATCATTTTTGGTGTGAAATGCTTTAAAATTTCTCTTGTGTGATCTTGATTTATTGCAGTGTATCAGTTGTCACCATTGAGTTCTCCTACAGTGACCAACCCCAGCGTGCCCCTTATTTTACCTCTTACTATGCAAGAACTTTCTTTGTCATCACAGTGACACTTGCACATTTTAAGCAGCTGCACACTGTGGATATGTATAGATATTTTTTGCTGAGTCTTTGTTCTTCCATTGATACAGCAACTAGACTCAATCTGCATAGGGATAAGAGAAGCTAAACTTCCCTTAAGTGCTTCTGCCTACTGAGTTGCCCCTCTCTGAACCTAAATTTCTAGGGTTCAGTGCTTTTGTAAGAATGCCAGTTTGGCACTCAAGCAAATAAATGAGGGGAGAAAAATCTGAAACCAAAAATTGTCATGCTTCTTATTAAGATAATTTTGTGTATCCGGAAATAAATTCTAAATTTATTTATACTTTGTGTTGCTCTTCATCTCTTCTTCCTCCTGAGGATCAGTACAATTATACTACACTAACATCTACAGCTCAAGTAACTCTCCTTCTTAGTTTTTCTCGTGTATCTTAGTGTACATTGACTGCTAAAGAAATTGTTTTTGCTAACAAGTTTTCTTTTACTGTCTGCTGGTACTGCAGTTCTCCAGTAGCTAGTAGGTTTACTAACTGTCCTGTGTTCAATTTTTCTTCTGGAAGAGTTTTCTTTTTCTTTTTTTTTCCTTTTTTTTATTCCTAGAAGGAGTAACTCAAACTTTTAAAGGAAACCACCATTCTTTCTATTACCAGGAAGTATATTTTGAATACATAGTGGATATAATGCACTGCAGAGGGAAGTTTACAACCTTTTATTTTATATCAACAGGGGTTAGATGTTCCAGACTGTTAAGCCTCAGCCAACTTGGTGCAAAACTTGCATGTGCAACACACCAAAACTGAGACAACCTGAGCAAGCTTGTCACCTCACAGCCCAACCTCAGCCCTGCACACAGCCAGCCACAGGCCCTGGGGATCTGAGCCAGCTTGTCTGGAGCAGCCTTGTGGTCAGCATGGCAGCATGATGTGCAGTGTGGACCCATAGGCTCGTTTGCATATTTAGCAGGTTTTGCATATTTAGCAGTTTTTGCATATTTATTTTTACCACTAGATTGAGAATTGCTGCTTCTTCAGAGCTGTTACTAAACTATTCTTAATAGATCACAGCCAGTTTATCTCTTTGGAGGCAGCTCTGAGTAGTAGTTACAGGCTGCTATACTGCTAGGAAAGAACTTGTTTTTTATGGTTACTATTATGATACATATAATAATGTATTAAAAAAATCACACCTCAAGACTGTGGTAGGTAAAAATAAAAAATTATTTTATGTCATTGCTACGTGAACCTGAAAGTAACACTGTTCTGAAAAAAAAACCTGACAATACAATATCTGCTTCATTCTACCAATTAAAACCCAAGAAAATAGGAGAAAAGCTAATGACATGGAAATATGACTTTCTAAATTCTGTTTTTTATCCTTTGCCTCTGAAGCTGGAACTGTGCTCCTGACAAATCTCAGTAGCTGATAACAAATATTAAAATTCCATCACCAAACCTGATGTCAAAGTAAGTTCCCTATGAAAGCTGCATAGCACTCTGTAACAAAGGATATACAGCTGCTATTCAACTGTACACTGCTCTTATCTGAATGTGAGAATATGCTTCTAAAAATCTTCAAGAGTAGACTTTTCTTTTCATTGATTCTAGCAACCAATTGTTATCTAGCAAATCACTACTTAGAGCTCTCTGTAAGGGTTCTTCATGCACAATCTCTTCTGTCAGTCCTGCATTTTTGTTTGTGTGTCTGTGGGGAGAGAGTCTTACTGATCCCATTCTGTTCACTTGTTGAGAATCCTAGATTCAAATCGAGATCCTTGATCCATCTTCCTGCTTGATGGAGAGAGATTACTGTTCTTACTCTTTTTTTAGCATTGAATATATCCTGTGGGATTAACTTGCTTACAATGCCATGATGTGGGTGAAACTCCTTCAAATCCCCACTTGCAATTAGCTCAAAGCATCAGTCTTGTCCTATACAGCCTACATTTCTTCCCACAGATTGTCCTTGGAATGATTTTTAAAAACATCTGGCGCCATTCTCTTCTCTGTTGTTACAATTTGTTGATAGTGCTGGGATTATGCTGTGGTCATTTTACAATCATGATGAAATTGGCAATGACTTAGTGATAAAGCAGAATGACTGCAGATGAGCAGGCTTTGCAGCAGTGAACAAACCCTGAATGCACGGCACAGTGTGACTGTTGCAGACATATGTAAACCTCTGTTTTGCTAGCACAGATATTTACAACCATGGAGGCATAGCAGGCTCAAACTCAATTTCACAGGGATTATGTGTATTTCTTAATTCCAATCAGTGCAAGCTTTTGCTGTACCTGGTAAGATTCAAAGTTAGGATTAGATTTCCCTGCCCCTACTGTATCTACTGTGATTCACTCTTTTTTCCCATAGGATTGTCATATATGTTTATTGCTGCTCTTCATTTAGTTACTGGTGCCTACTTAAGTTAATTTTTTTTCTTCTACCTCCACACTTAGCTCTTACTAATATTATTTTTGCTTTCATGCTGTCTCCTTGACAGAGGATCATGAGTGTATTGTTGTCTAGGGCTTTTTCTTGAGTTCTTGCAGACTGAAAATTTGAAAATTTGCTTTCTGGTGGTTCTCACTGATTCAATCCTTTCTTTAATCAGATTACTTTGCTAATTATGTAGGGAGAAGTCGGTTTCATTGGTAAAAATCTAGTTTGTTTTTCACACTTGTTTGTGAATCATAACTTGTGGTCTCTCTATCTCACCCAGGAACACAGAGTACAATCTAGTGTGCTGGCTCTTTCCTGTGGTGCTGGATCTTGCTTCCAGCACTCAAACAACCTGCACTGGGCCACCAGCAAATCGTTTTTTCACTCTGAGTGATTTGGTCAACACAGGCATGATGCCAGATTTTCTCACAGGAAAAAAATTCAAAGAAATAATTTAAAAGGAAGAATATCTAGTTGAAGACTTCATAGTGTACCTAAATAACGTTGCATGTCATCTTATTTCAGAATGTGGGACAATGATGTTGTTTACAGAAACGCCCAGGCCAAAATCCAACAAAAGATTTAAAGAAAAAAAAAAAAAGGATCTGCAATTGATTGTATAGTGCAGATCCTTTAGTACTGAGTCAGTATTAATAAATTTAGTTCTTAGTAACTGCATTTTGAATTTTTTCATTCCTAAACGGAAGAGTAAGTACATTTGAAATTCCTTGCATGATGTCTTTCTTTATTCCATGTGTTTTCATTTAGAAATGTAGAAATTAATTTATATTTAAATAATGTATTCTTTTAAAATGTAAAAAGCCCTTTACAATTTATTTTTATTTAAATATATCATCTCTTATCTCATTTTTCCAAATATTTTTCCAAATCACAGTAATTGCAGCTTGCTGTAATGAAAACAATTGCTTTTCAAATGGTGCTAAATAACAGATGTTCTCAGCAATATAAAATTAAGAAAATACTGTTACAAATGAAAAATATATATATGATGTTATACATTACTACAGCTAATCTAACCTAACATGCAAATGACCCCTCATGAAATATAATCTTCAAAACTTTTAGCTGTCCTACCGTATTAAGAAATAAATTGAGATCTTTTTTCTCGTGCATTTTATTGTTAACAGGACACTTTCTCCTAAATGATGAAGCCTTTAGATGAAAGCAGCATCTTTTCCCCAGAACAATGAATGTCTTGCTTGGCTCTGTCAGCATGTTTTTATTAGTAAATATCTGGTTTGGTTGGCATCAATTGCCCTCGAGAAAATTTGTCACATTCTGCATATTGCTGGAATCCTTCCCCTTCCTTTAGATAAAATTAGTGTGTCGTCTTGTGAGTGGTTGTGGTGCTGACAGAGGGAGTGGCCAAGAGCTCACAATCAGCAAAGTCTGGGTATTAGTTAGATTTCTGTTCCAGAGTGCTGCAGTGTTTCAGCTTTTTGCTAATAAGTATCTCATCATTGCTGTGTTTGAAAAGTGGATTAGCTGTGAAAAATTAAAAATAATTTCTCACTAAAACAACTTTCAGCTTCTAGTGGTTCAGATTCCAGAGGCAGGGAGAATGAAGGTAAAAAAACTAACCCCAGTGCCCTTACCCTTCAAAAACCTACTGCAAAAGGGAGTTACACACTTCCCAAAAATATTTTTGTGGCCTCAAACTCTTTCCAGATAAATAATTCATCCCTTTCAAAAATGTCTTTGTGACCATCTGGGGTTTTCCTGTTGCAGAACCTTGTACATATTTCCTGCTGAACAGGCAGAAAAATAGCTCAATTTGGAGGGCAGAAAACCATCTGAATAAACCATGTTTCAAGAACACGACCCCATTTCTACTTAGTATAATATCATAGTCTGTTAGTGGAAGCATTCTGCTTTCAACACAGTTATCTCTTTTACTGCAAAGAAAACCTTGAAAGCAGATATACCTAGCAATAATTATAAACTCTTCTTAAAAACAAATGAGCCATAAGTGGGATACTGACAATACAGTGATTGCAAAGCTTTGCTGACCCCTGAGATAGCAGTGAAGTAACTCACCCCAGCTGCACTTCTTTTGAAGGAATTGCAATAACAGCTTAAAAGTTTGAAATCTAAACTTCCTCAGCCTTTGGAGAAATTTGGATTTGGATTGACTATTATTTCTCTGGTGGCAAACTGAAAATTCTGTTCTGTCTTACAGAAAAATAGGTACCACTGGTGGGGTTTTACTATGTTTGTTTTCTTTTTTTCTGGTGGGTCAGTTTGATTTTTTTGGTGGTTATTTATTTATTTATTTATTTATTGTTCAGTTTTGTTTCTTCAGTTGTATTATCTACGATGTGTCTAATTTCTGAAGGCTTTCTTTTCCTAGTTCTTCAGAAATATTTCCAATCTACTTTCCTGAGTTTCCATTTAAAGCATTCTAAGTAAGAATTAAGACAATGGCAATCTGTTGACATCACTGAAATAACTTGAAGACTGGAAGAGCTAGTGTTTTTCTTCATGTTCTTTCAGACAAGGAGTGTTTTTCTGTCTCAGTTGAGTGGGACGGCCAAAACAGACTTCCTTTTCCCAGAATAGAGGCAGCATTTTTGCTGTGATCAGGTTTTTCTCATTGTTCTCCAATATTTTTTCATATAAAGATTAAGCTGTCAGTAGTAATTTTAACTCTGCCAGCTGAATTTTCATTAGCGAAAATGAGGAATTATTGCACGATTATGGCTCATAAAATGTGGCATTTTAATGTGTATCTGTCCCTTAGGTGAGGATGGTAACAACCACCTGGAGGTAAAAACAGCTCAGCAGTTTTTGCCATTTATTGCTGCAACTGGAGATAGAATGAATAAATAACAAATTGTGACATTGCAGTGCAAGAGCAGTGTGTGGACATTTTTTATTAACAAAACACTGATGCACTTTAAGTTCACAGATTCACGTGTTCTGTTTGTGCAATAGGTATCACTGAAAGCGTTTTAGTTTGGTATTTTTTTGTTTTTTTTAAACAAACAAATACTTTTCTTTATGATTTTAGTGTTATTAAGGTTAAAAATGATTTATTACTGCTATATATATTTATAACTGCTATATATATGAGAAAATTGAGAACTTTGATGCTGAAAAATGACTGAACATGACAACTGCTTAAAATATCTTTTATAAACTACAGATGAAATAATGAGACAGCTGTTTTATTTATTTGCATCCAGAATAATTTTTAACCCGTTTTAAACATTTTTACTTTTTATTTCAACTCCTAAATAATTGTGCATGCTTTAAGGATTAAAGTCACATGTAATCAACAAGATGTAAATTGCATCTGCAGATAAAAGAATTTAAAGTGCTAAGCACCACAGGCATGCTCCTAACTTGTAATATTATGTTTTTTTTAAACAGAGAGAGGAATAAAACATGTCAGGATCAGATTTGGAGTATCTTGCAGATTTCATAGCTCAATCCTCAGACTGCATGCATTATGTTGTAAAAACTAGAGGAAAAGTACTTTTTCTGGTAAAATTGCAGTGTGCTTTATGCTGTGGTGAAGTTACCCAGGAAGGGAATAGATGTGACTGTGCTGCTTATGACTTTACCCTACCTCGTCATTGTTTATTTATTTGGTCTTGAAACTTTCCATTATAATGAACTCAAATAACTAAACGTAGGCTGCATAGTACTGAAATAGTGCATGTTGAAGGTTACTTGGGAAATAAATAAATAAATACCTGTTACAAGGATTAGAAATTACTTCTCCATTCCACTACCTATGTCATCCAGTAACTTTAGTTCTGGTTAAGAGTATGTTTGCCCTTTAAAAAGTGGAATGGTCTTTTTTGCAATTGAGCAGCTGCAATTTCTCCATCAAACCACCTCATCCAATCCCTCAGTCTTTCCCTAAGAGATCCAGGTTTTTTGGGTTTTTTTTTTCCTTACTTTTTTAAACTTATCCATAACTTTATAATTTCTCTTCACCCTTGGAGGATAAAAATAACGCATCCTCTGATATGAAATGTATTTGGATTAAATGTACAGGCTAGTGAAGGGTAAAGTGAGCAGTCTGCCTACTCTTAAAGAGATATTCTTGGGAAGTGACATTCACTAGCAACAAGAGATGCATGCATTATTGTTTTGTTAAAATAAATAACATCTGATTGTGTTATGTAAAGAAAGGATATAGAACTAACCTCTTAATTTTTTTTAAAAAAACATGGCTGACTTGATGACTATGACTAACCCTTGTCCTGTAGATCACATGTAAACTAAGCTACATGAGCTATAACTAGTGCTAAAAATATTGTCCAAAGAGTGGTGTGAAGACCGGGTGAAAATCACAGTAGAATCAGCTATGCTAACTCAGCTCAAGAATTTACAAATTTTCCTGGTGATAATTTTCATGTTATTGATACATGTTGAGAAAAATCTCAGTATACTTTTCAGAATGCCTTTGGTCTTTCTACTACAAAAAGGAGATGAAGTAGTACAAGAAGGAGTGGATGGCAGCCTATCTCCTTGGGTTCTGTAGCTACTTCCCAAGAAAATAGCAACAGCCATAGGCTACTCTGATGTCTTGTCAGGGAGAACAGAAAGGAACAAACCTTGACTCAAAGAAATGTAGAAAGAGTGCCTTGGGCTCTTCCTCAAATTCCCTGGGTTAAAAACTATATCGTTCCAAAGCTGGATAGTTCTGGTTTTCTTTTTCAATAATTTTTGAAGTTTATGGTAATTTGAAAAATCCTAATTTTACTCATTACACTGAATTTTTAAATCATAGAATCATTAAGACTCCCGCTGAGCCTTCTTTCTCCAGGCTAAACATCCCCAGCTCCCTCAGCTATTCATTATAGGATTTGTACCCCAGACCCTTCTACAGTTACATAGCCCTTTCCAGGACTTCCTATAGTTTCTAAAGGAAGATGCATTTGTTGTGTTAAATTTTGTTTGCATTTGTTCTATTTTTTTTTTTTATTTGCTTTTCTGCTTCCTAGCTCTGAACTGTCAATCTGAATTGGATAACTATTCCCCAGGGAAAGCTATTAGTCTCAAGTAAACAGCATTTGTTCTTGATCCATAAGGGTTATTTCCTTCATTGTGAAAAAGAGTAAGAAAAGGAAGTAATTCATAGCTATTTCATTATTTATTCTCAGAGTTGTAACAAAAATGTAAATTTCATTTCTGAAAACAAAATTTTAAAATACTGTAGTACGTAGAATATGGCTATGATGACTTTTTTTCAAATGCAGTCAGATTTTACCTCAGAGCATAGATTTATACAAAGCAAACATGGGAACATATATGGGGTTGGGCGCCTGTTTTCAAAAAATTGCTTACACTGTTTAACTAACCATTCTTATTTTTAAAACAAATCACTCAAATCACTGTACCAAATAATTCAAATAGTTTAACGACATTCTTTGAAGTACTACTGCTTCAGACATGGAAAGCTAATGAATGTTTCTTAAAAAGATACATGTGTGGTATCTGGGAGAGCATCGCTTGCTTTTTAGCTTTTTTTCTGCACTGCAGTTGATATTTTCCAAGTTAATCGTAACAGCAAGTGAGTAGCTGAGTTTCTACTGTGTTCAAACAATCTTAAGGTCTAAAGATCATAATAAAAGCAAGTATCAAAGCTTTTGTAATTAAAATTTCACAGAATGGCAATATTTTTTTTGTTTGTATTGAGTGCATCTTTGAAATAATCTTTCTAATTTTACTTGAATTAGTGCTTTGATAGGTTTGGAATCTGAATATCTAGATTTATTAATAGGAGGAGTAACTTAAATGCTAGACAATTACGTGAAATACTGTGTTTATGACCAGCTGTAATAACCACAGATGTCTAATTCTCATGTCCCTGATGCAGTTTTATGCTGCTGTCTCTTACTGCTAACTTCAGAGAAAGCAGCATCCTTTGATTCTTTAATTGATTTTTGTGGGATGACAGATGACCAATCAAATCATTATAAAATTAAGACTTCAGATAGAATGTGCAATAGCACAACAAAGTGTACAGATTTATTCCATGTAATAGTATGTAGCTGCTAACCCTTCAACCTTTCAAGCTGTGAACTCAGCTTGTCTCAATTTTAAACACCTCAACACCTAGAAACTTATAGGCAAATCCATATATGAATCATCTGGGTGAAAAAGTAGAACACTTTGCAAAGACTGCGCCTGCAAAAAATCCCCCAAAACCCAAAAAACCCAATAAACCCACAAAAGCCCCCAGCAGGGAGTACAAAATGTATGTGGGATATATGCCAGGCCACAGCTGTAACACAGCTGTTTTTGGTTGAGTTGAAGTAGAAACAAAAAATACAGACCAGGAAGGCAACATTGCTTTGCATTTATTTACTAATGCTTACAAAAGTTCTTAATGTATAGCAATGCTAAACATTAGCTGCTGCTAGAGTACCTCTTCAGATGACTCATAAGAGACAGCATGGAATTCTAAACACAAAACAGAAATGGGGAAAACTGAGCTTCCTTCTTACATCCTTGTCTCCTCTAGTGGTCTGCTCATGAAATCTTGGATTGCCTGGTGTAGCGGTAACCATTTATTAATTGAAGCTTTCAAAGCTGTAATCCACCTAGAAGAAATGAAGACCAACAATTGTCCCTGATCAAGTGTTATGCATACATTTCTCTGTCCTTTGAAACACACCTTTAATAAGTGGGATATGTTCAACTCTGTTACTGTGTGTATTCATAATCAGTGGAGAGATGCAGAAGGTGGAGGAGTTAGCTACAACAACAATATAGCTTAGCAGCAATTTTCCAACATACTGAAAAGCTTTGTCTTTCGTTCATTAAATTAAAGCCCAGGTAGTGTAATTAACAGGCTTTAGGTTAAAACTCCCACTGATGTGGAATTTGA
This sequence comes from Luscinia megarhynchos, assembly GCA_034336665.1. Classification (NCBI taxonomy): domain Eukaryota; kingdom Metazoa; phylum Chordata; class Aves; order Passeriformes; family Muscicapidae; genus Luscinia; species Luscinia megarhynchos. Next base: position 61,140,518 of record CM067592.1, read on the forward strand.
CTGGATTATGATGAGAGAATTTACCTTCAGAATGCATTTTCATTGCCCAGTTTGCTTTAAATTAATTACATTCAAATGGTCATTGATAGAAGTCAATAACTCTTGGCAATGAGGAGGATATACCCTCCATTCTAACTAATGAGAAGTGCCATAGCTTTTCTGTTCAGTGTAATCACCACACATAATTGTGAAAGGCACCTTAACCAGGTTTACTCCCAAACCTCTGCAAGCTGGCCTTGCTGCTGTTCCAGCATTGAAAAGAACAGAACTGATGACTCATGTTCCAGGATATGTTTTACTGCAGTTTGACTAAGGCTACTGCTAAAGGGAAATCTAAGGAGAAAAATGAAAACACACTGCACAGTTGTCACTAGATCTTCCAAGCTACAGAGCTCCCAGTCTCCTAAAATCTGGTAAATAAACTGGAAAAAAAGACAAACAAAAAATGTTTGGTTTACCTTTTGTTTTCATTTACATTCTCTGCACATAAGTAAAAAATTTTAAATTCTTCAGATGGCGGTCTGAGCTCAATTACAGATCTCTTGGAGCCCAGGGACTGTTCACTCACAATATAGCCCTGCAGGTAAAGGCCACCTGGAAGGAATAAAATAGCATGCATTATGTCTATTTCAGATACCATTTATAGAATTACTATCAATTACAAGCATACCAACAAATCTGACAAATTGGATTTTCAGATTGGTGAATTCACAAAGTATTAAAGACCTTACATTTAAAAATCTGAAAGTTCAATTTCTTTTTCGGTTATGAAAATTGATTTCAAAACAGTGTTAAACAAGATTCCTATCCATCAAATGATGAGCAATAAAGATTTGTTTTCCTTAGATAAGACATGACAAAATATTTTTCCTAGCTTTTGACTGCCATCAATGAAGCTGACTCCAGCCACTGTAAAGTTCTTAGGGGGAAGGGGGGCTCTTGTCACTGATATTTTCTTTTTCTTTCCCTTTAAAACTAAAGCGATGTGAATTTAAACATGAAAAAAAATCTTAGAACCAAGTTTGGTTACTCCTGCTGCCATGAGTAACTGAGATGTCATTACAGGTCACATTAGCCAGCTGGGAAGGAGAGGCATTAGACAGGATCTTCTGGACATTTTCATTTTAACTGTTTTTTGTTTTTGTTCTTTTTATTTATTTTTTCCTCTAGACTTAACTTCAGTGCAACTTAAGGTGTAAGTTCACTTTATACATACATGGTGAATAGTCAGAAAGATCTGCAGAACAGGGTATTATTTTTGGGGAGTCTCACATTTAGGCACAACAGCACCAAGTTAATGTGCTAGCATTGAGAATGATGGAATATGTCGTGAAAATGGGAAAAAATGCACTAACAAGAGAAAAACACCACCATATAGAAGAATTTTAATGTAGTTGGATATTAAAACACCAAAAGAAAATACTTGGCAGTAGAAGCATAGACTTCAGGGTCACAAATGTGTAAAATTTAATTTCTGGCTTTCTGTTAATTCACTGCTTTTCTCTGCGTAAGGAGGAAATCCCTGGTCATTTCATAAGTATGGATGAAGCGTGATATGAAGTAGAACCCCTTCTGCCTGATCATAATAGCAAAAGCCCTAAGAAAAGTTTTTCCCTTTTGATCTGAAGACTGGCTAGCAAGCAAAAATAAAATTATTTTCTTTCTGGTTCTTCTGACTGCCAGCTTCCTTAGCACAGGGAGAAAGCATTTCCAGGTCCTCACTCGTCCCCCCTCTGTGTGTGAAGTGAGCTCTGCTTGCAGTTGATTGCAGTAGCATCATTTTGCTGCTTGGAGAGTGGGCAGCCACCCTCTCCTGCTGTAGGGAGAGCTCCTAGATGGGAGCTTAGCTGCAAAAGACTGTGGCCATATCCTGAACCACCAGGGAAGTTCTGCATATTGAGGTGTGGAATAGCTTTAACAAGGCCATGTGAAAACCTGGTAGCTTCAATCAACCAGTCAGAGTTCATGATAACTGTGGATGCTTCCTAACACACAGGATTTGACAGCTTTCAGGAGCCAGCCATCAATGGGACTGCCTCAACCCATCATAAAGTGCTTTAGAAGGGTGGATCTTGTTTCTGATAACTGCTCTTGAGGTAATGCGTGACAAATAACTCCATTTCAGCAAGAAAAAATAAAAATGTGGGAGGAAAAGGAAAAAAGACTAGGGTCAGGAATGAGGTGGTTAGTAAATAAATAGAGACTGACTCTGTTTTTTCTTCATTCACCTTAATGGAATAGCATGAATTTCCTGATAAACTCTCATTAATGGTAAAAAAAATGGTAAAAAAAAGTTCTACCTAGAAACTGCAGTGGCACATTTCTATTTCAATAATTAATGAAAATCTAGCAGCCATCCCTACCTTGGGCAGGTGTAGACCGCAGAGTGGCATAAAAGTACAAACAGCCATCCTTGAGAATGCAGTAGTGCTGAATCCAGACATCTTTGCTCCTGTCCAGTTGGTGGAGAAGCCCCAGGCACTCAGGGTTCTTGATAGCCAATGGTGGAAGTGTAGTGTTATGCAATGTGACATCTACCCACACATGGTTCTGCAAAGTAATCATGTAATGAAATGTTCTGGTAAAAAATTAAGAAGGACATGCTGACATGAAAAGACACAAGTTCTAGTCTTCTGCCAAGAAATCAGGTTTTTTTGAAAATCTTTTGAAAAGTTGTGCTGGCTTTGGCTGGAATAATTTTTTTCACAGTAGCTAGTATGGGACTATGTTTGGGTTTTGTGCTGAAAACAGTGTTGACAACACAGGGATGTTTTAGTTATTGCTGAGGAGGGCTTGAACTGAAGGGCTTTCTGCCCTTCTTCACCCCACCAGTGAGGAGGCTGGGATGCACAAAGGGTTGGGAGGGAACTCAGCCAGGACAGGTGACCCTAACCAACTACAAGGATATCTCAGACCATACAACATGCTCAGCATATGAAACTTGGTGAAGAACAAGGAAGTGGGGGAAAGTTTGGAGTGATGATGTTTATCTTCGTGAGTAGCCATTACATGTGATGGGGCCTGCTCTCCTGGGCGTGGCTGGACACCTGCCCAGCCACGGGAATGGGTAAATTAATCCCCTTGGTTTGCTCGTCCTCTGTGTGTGCGTTTTGCTTTACCTATTAAAATGTCTTTACTTCAACCAACTGGTCTTTTTACTTTTAGTTTCCTGATTCTCTCCCCGCCTTTCACTGGGATCCGGCATCCTTCGATTGTCCTTTTCCATCCTCTGTGGTTGCTTTCTTCCTGCTGGCCTTTTTTCAGTTATGTGTCGGGGTCCTTCCATTGATTCTCCATGTGGTCTGTTCCTGCTGGGTTCGGCCATGGTGTCTGTCCAGCCAGGATCCATTCTTCTTGCCCTTCCTTCCCTTCCTTCCTTCCTTCCCTTCCTTCCTTCCCTTCCTTCCCTTCCCTTTCCTTCCCACTTCCCTTCCTTCCCTTCCCTTCCTTCCCTTCCCTTCCTTCCTTCCCTTCCCTTTCCCTTCCTTCCTTCCCTTCCCTTCCTTCCCTTCCCTTCCCTTCCCTTCCTTCCTTCCACTTCCTTCCTTCCTTCCTTCCTTCCTTCCTTCCTTCCTTCCCCTTCCCTTCCCTTCCTTCCCTTCCCTTCCCTTCCCTTCCCTTCCTTCCCTTCCCCTTCCCCTTCCCTTCCTTCCCTTCCCTTCCCTTCCCTTCCCTTCCCTTCCCTTCCCTTCCCTTCCCTTCCCTTCCCTTCCCTTCCCTTCCCTTCCCTTCCCTTCCCTTCCCTTCCCTTCCCTTCCCTTCCCTTCCCTTCCCGGAACTTCCCGGGAACTTCCTTCCCTTCCGAACTTCCCGGGAACTTCCTTCCCTTCCCGGAACTTCCCTTCCCTTCCGAACTTCCCTTCCCTTCCCTTCCGGAACTTCCCTTCCCTTCCCTTCCCTTCCCGGAACTTCCCTTCCGGGAACTTCTCTTCCCTTCCCTTCCCCTTCCCTTCCGGAACTTCCCTTCCGGAACTTCCCTTCCCGGAACTTCCCTTCCCTTCCCGGAACTTCCCTTCCCGGAACTTCCCGGAACTTCCCAGAACTTCCCTTCCTTCCTGGAACTTCCTTCCGGAACTTCCCTTCCCTTCCCTTCCGGAACTTCCCTTCCGGAACTTCCCTTCCCGGAACTTCGCTTCCCTTCGGAACTTCCCTTCCCTATATATATATTTTTTTTTCTTTTTTACTGTGTTGTTAATGGATGAATGCATGAATGATCTTTCTATGTCTAATGTTGGAAATTTTACACAACAGGTAATTGATGCATGCTACAGTAAAAAAGGACTCTTTTGATGTGTTTTGTCTATGTGAGCCTTTATCCTTTTTGGCTCCAGCAGTCTTATTGTTTCTTTAGGTTAGGATACACACTTTCAATTGTTTGATTTATTTTTCTTGTTCTCAAGCGTGTGGATTCCTCCACACTGTTTTAAGAAATACTGAGTGTAGGAGACAGCCTGACTTATATTCCAGGTCAGGCAGCCATCACTGAAGAAGACCAGGCCTAGGCCTTGGCAGGCATCTATTGAGTTTGTGGCAATCCCAGAAGAAGTTGTTCCAAGGAGTTATGGGATTGCCATGTTAATGCCTCATACATATGCCCAACCCTCATTTTCCAGTTATCATCACCACTCCCAGCCCCTGGAATGTTCTTCCTTCCTTGTATCCCCATTGGCCCCCGTTTGATGCAGTGTCCCCCCCAGCCCCACTGGACCCTACCTTCCCTTGCCCCACCTCTGCACCACTTTCCCCTATACCCACTGGACCCTAACCTCAACTCCACCCCCTCTCCTGCCCCACATTTACACCCTGGACCTCCCTACATCCTGGTCTTCGACCACCAACTCCCGCTAAGGCCTGGTCTGTGTGATCGGATTTGTGGGCCTTGTCCCACATTTGTTTTCATCATTATTAAAGTATTTTATGTTGTTAGTCGTGGTCGTTGCACCACTCTTCTTTTATTTTCTGCCACTATTGCTCTAATATCAGAGGAACCCTAAAAAGTATTGTCAGGGACCACCCTCACCACTGACAACTCAGGAAGAATATACTTGGAAGCAAGTTTGGTTTTCCACTTAAAGCCTCATCTGAAAGTTAAAGCCAAAAGAAATACGTTTGATCAATGTTACTTCAGGGCAAAAGGTATTGAAGCAACAAGGAATACCTTTCACTGTTTTTAAACCTGGTACTAAACACTGCTGAAGGAATCACTCATATAACTTTTTTCACTCATATCACTTTTTTTTAATCATTAATGCAGGTTTTGATTTGTACCTTGCAATTTTCATATTTTTATAAAGGTGGTCTGTATATAGCAGGAAAGGGTAGGACTCACGGGGCCAGGAAAGGGCACACTAAAATGTCTTTGACCTCTATGGTTCCAAGTCTGGAAATACTAAAATTAGCTTTTCAATTCTCTGTTCAGGGTCAGCCGGATAGATGCTGAATTATGCTGGGCTGAACAAGGTCTCTCAGTAGCAGCTTGAGATCAATTATGGCTGTATTTTCCCCAGCCACAGGGGCCAGAAGAGACCAAAACAGTGTAAAGAGATGGATAAGTCAATTTTTATCAACATACTTATCTTTCTTTATCTCTGTGAAAACACAGAAAATAAGAACTCAGCAATCATGCCTCATTGTCACCCAATATTTTGTTTGAAAAAGTGGGTTGCCTGCAATCAAGGCAGAAATGTGGGTAATACATAGGAAGATATGGCTCTTCTCTTCTTTTACCCTGAACGATATTACCTAAGGCTTAACACATGTTTGTGGGAGTCATCTCTACCCTCGCTTTCTGCCTGCACACTAGTTTCATGTTAGGTTTCTAAACCAGCTTAAAGCTGCTGATATCTGGAGAGGGAGCATTTTGATTAATTCCACCATAGCATATAGGCTGAGTCATAATTCTGTATGTGGCTCTTAGACTGGGAATGATTCATAGCCCAGTAGAAGAAAAGTGTGCAGCTTCCATGTTGTTGTCTGCACCTGACCATGTACAAACACAGCTACTCTCTCTGTCTTCTGCACAGTCTGCTGTACCCATGCTTCTCACCTAAATTCAGCATTACCTGATGGATGGGATGCACTGCTTTATCCATAGCCTCCAGCCACCTATAATATGACAAAAAGTGAGAATAGATTAGTTTGGCAGATCAGAACAAATATATTTCACTGCCTCTTTAATTCTTGCTGGCATATGCAGCATCTAAAGGAATGCACAATTTTCAGGACATATTCAAGGCTTTAAGTGAGAAAATCAGTGGATTAAATCTAAATAAACATTGATGACTCTCAAAAATGTAAGTCTCAAAGCTTGCTGTATAACACATTTAATAAATAAAGGCAATATTGCAGAAAAGGGAATCTATATATCAAAATATATAGCTCAAAATATACTTCAACATGTCAGGCTAAATAATTAGTCTCCTTGTCTTTGTCATAATGCAGATAATGAATTCATGGGAAACATAAAGATCCTTGTACTGGAAGCCACCAAATACAGCAAGCTATTTGTTGGCAAAGTTATTCTGTTGTGCTACGAATGGTATTTGGAAATAGAAAATGTTCTGCTATGACAATGGTAGGTTATGATAAGTAGTAAGATGATATTAAAAAATGGGTGTATGAATGCCAAACTGCCAACTTAATTCACAGCTATTTTTTCACAAAGAGGAAAATAAGACTTGATTTTAGTACTTTTTGAAAGTTATTACTTCATTACTCTTATTATGGGTGATTTTAGTCTCTTTGCTTTGTCAGCTGTTGTCTTTGGGAAATGCAAAATAGTATTTTTAAATTGTGTGTCAAACCGAAGACATTGGCTCTTTTCAGAACCAACATGCTTTTGTGGCACATTTGCATTTTAAAATACTAACATCAAAATGTGACAGAATGACAGAAAAGGAGATGAAGGTGGGATTGTACTTATTAATAGCACTGTCCTTACTGGCCAGAAGAGAGACTAATAAGCAAGTTTACTCCCACAGGAAAATTTACACTTCCATTTCATATAACAGTAGGAGAGAAGGCATGAGAATAAGGGTGAAGTTTTTGTTCTCAGGATAAATCAATAATTCAGGGGGTAACAAAACATGAACATTAGAGATTTTATTTAAGGGAAAAAAAAATATGAAACAAGAAAATAATTTTTGAACCTTATGCAATTGAGAAATAGAAACATTATCTTCCCTTCAGTTGCTGATAGATTTTTAATTTTTTTTTCCTAAGGATCAAGGTAGGTATTGTGAACATCCTCCAAAGATTCAACCTCCTTCCCACATTGGAATAACAAAACAGATGCTGTTAAAATGAAAGATCACTTACCTCTTCATTTCTTGGTTGGAAGTTGCACAGAAGTAGAAAATCCTGTTTCCAGTCTGAGGTATACATTTAAAAACAAATGGTTTACCCAGACTGGTGTCGACACCAATTTCTGCTCCTTCCAGCTTTGTTACTTCCAAAGGTCTGCACTTCCCTTCATCCTGCAATTAGAAAGAAAGATGTCTAAAGTTTAGAACCAATATATTTTTTTATGCCAAACTAATTTTTTTTAATGTAAAACTGAAGAAGATGAAGGCAATCCTGCAAATTGTCAGTGATGTGTGACTACTTTTCTTATAATGCCTTCAGATGCAAAATAATATTGAGAAGACAGCATAACCAAAACCTGTATTCGGGTCCAAATCCCATTCCTAGAGCAAAGCACAGCCAGTGCTGTGCCAAGGAGGTATAATTCAGTAGGATCCTGTCCATGGTCTTGAAGGCAAAGTCTTGAAGTCACTTTAGATACTGAAATGACTGACCACTGTTACTGCACATCCCTTAAACATACTTCGTAAACATTTTCTGTGATGTCTAGAATGAATATATAAATAGATGTTCTGTGGCTGAGGATTATTTATGTCCACTGTGCTTCAAATACATCTAGGAAGGCAATAAGATGGATTGGAGGGATTTAAAGGGATACCAGATGCCCTTCACTGAATGACAAAGAGCCGTGCTCCCCTAATTCTGATAATCCAGACCAGAGAATCATAGGATTGTTAAGGCTGGAAAACACCTCCATAATGATCCTGTCAAACCATTAGCCAAACACCACCTTATTCACTGCTACTGCCGTGGCCTATGTGCCACATCTGCATGTTTGTAAGGGGTGTTTTTTCATTCATGTGGTTTTCATGAGTGAGAGATCATTCTTTTGGCAAATATGCCTTTGCTACAAAAAGTGGCAAAGGTATATTGCAAAAAAACAAAAACAAAAAAAATATAAAAAGTAATTTCTCATGTCTGAGACTGAAGTTCAGCTCATTGATGATACTGACATTATGGAACCTGATATACCTATGTGATTCTGCTTGAGAAGATCATATATTTTGTACAGATTTTAAATTAACTAACTCAGATTTTAGCTACTACTGTCCCTGCTACTACTGTTCTGCAATAAATTAGAAAAATATTTTTTTCTTTCCTCAAGGTTGTGATCATCTACTTAACGAATTCTAGGCCGTCTTCACTATCAAATATGGATGAAATTCTCTAGGTAGAAGACAGGAAGCAGGTGCTTCTTTGGTAAATGCTATTCTATGAACAGGAGAAACATCTGAAGTAACCATTCCAATGCTGTTGGTTTTCCTAAAATGATCTGAATTTTAGGTTAAATGTTTCTTTAAAAAGAATTTAGAGTATTAAACAATGTATAATGATGAGAAACTGAAATCACAAAGAAATAAAAATAGAAAATTGGATGCCCCCTTCCAATATTGTATCAAATGCTCATTAAGGTGTTGCCTGTAATCCTATTTTATTTGGTACAAGTAATTCCAGAATTTCAGTAATACCATTCATAGTATTTCCTGAGTGATTAATTGAATTCAAATTTTGTTCAAGCACAGTTATATTTGCTATACGGATATGCTTTTTAGTGTAACATTAGGAAGCAGCTGAGGAAATATATACACGTTTCATGCTATTAGCGGCAAAATAAAAGAAAAAGGTAACAACAGGAATAATTATAAAAAGAGCTTGAAAGAAAGACACAAAAGAATCTGCAACTACCAGTAAGAGGGATTGAAAGTACTTTACAGAAAATAATATCAAGTCCTAGAAGGAATCTAAGAGACAATGCGAAAGCTGAGCAGCGCTAGAAAGCAGAAATTGAAGTCTGGCTAGCTTGGCAGTAGGAAGTGTGAGGCAGTTGTCCTGAGGTCACTGGTTCAGATTGGTTCCAGGTCAGTAGTAGTATGACCAAATTTTTGACCGTCTTTCAAAAATATCCTCCTGGACGTGCCCCAGTGTTCTTAAAATAGACATCTCTTAACTGAGACAGGAAACTGAATTTTTTTTTCTTTTTTCTTATTTCTCATTTGCCTAGCTTTCTCCATTATATCTGATATGTCCACAACCCTTCCTGGCATTTTCACCCTCTATTTTCTGATTTTCTCTGACCAGTTTCCCCTTGAGGTCTGGTGTTGCTTGCTTAGTATACTACTAAAATCTTCTCCCTATGTCTTTTTTTTCTAATCACTGTATTTTGTGGTAGGCTTATTTTTTTTGATCTTTAGGGAAGTTACAGCTAAAGCCTGTTTACATTTGCTCCTTCTTTGAGTAAAAAGAGCTTCTTTGAGCTGGGCACATCAATACAGAGATGAAATTAAGACTTTTAATGTTTTTTTTTCCTTACATCTATTTCCTCTGCCCTTGAGGAAAGTGCTATCATATGTCAGTGAATAGGGAGCTCTAGACTCCAAAACAATTCATATGGCATTTTTTGCCAGTAGGGATGAATTTACTTAGTTTTTAATTTTGTTTTGCTTTAAATAATTTACATATAAACTAGAGGGAGTAGAAACATACTGAAGAATAAAACAATGTGGGGAAAAGATTTAACAGCTTTTCTGATTTGAAGAACCTAATTATCCTACACCCCAAACAGCACTGGCTGTCACATAAAGTACTCATGGAATGATTAATCTTCACATTCCAGTTGGTCCAGTTGGTTATTTTCTTGAGGCTGAGTAATTTTCTGCAATTAATTGCACAAAAGATATTGAACAATTTGCAGGACCAAGTTGCACAGGAAGAACTATTGACTGAGTTAAAATTGTGAACAATTTGAATCAGATAAAATAATGTATCTGTGTATGTCTTTCTCTGGGTCAGGGTATGCAATCTTTTAAGCCAAATTTAACATGCATATCATCAGCTAGCATAATTTCTCATTTCTCAATAGAAATAATACAGAGGATGTATTGGAGACAGTGGATTCAGCAGGTTCTTAAATGTTGATTGAAAAATATATTCTGAAGCAATGGGAATCAGGAAAACATAAAGAAATCAGAATATACACAGGCTCTGTATAATGTGGCAGATTCCAGACTATGGTGATATGTCTCCAAGCAAGAATGAAGAAAAAATAGATTTAGGTCTGAGCCATTGCTCATAGAAATAGAGCTTCTATTTCTAGCTAAGCCTTTTATATAAAGTGATTAGGCTTAGCAATGAACACAGGGGCTTATTCAAGAGAACAAAGGACTGAATATTTAGATTGAAATGCCGTGAAAGCTCTGCACATGGCAGGCAGGGGATTTCTTTCTTGGTGTAATAATTGGACTCTTTATATCACACACATGAAAATAATTCAAAAGCATTTTTTCCTTCTTTCTTCCATTCTGCTGGAAACAGGGATATGACTAACATCTAATGATTTAGATGATGCAATAGCTATTTACGAGGTCAGGGTCTAATTGTTTTGGATGGTAAGAAATGCATATCTTTGTTCTCACTACCATCCCCTCAGCTTTAAGATACTTTGTCTAGTATCTAGAATCCAGTGTGGGAGATATATGCTTAAGGGCTTCCTAGAGGCATTAAACTTGTGAGCTTAAGAAACACAAATCGTAATTCTCTTTTTAAAAGTGACATTATTTTATACGATTACAATGAAGACTGAGAAAAAGCACATTCCTGTCCTTCAATGCTGCCACAGGAAGAGTGCTTCTCAGAAATATATGCTGCAGTTTTCTTGCAATGTGTTTCAGAGCACTAGGAGCATGAACTATCATGAAGGCCATTTCTTGGAGACTTGGGTCTACATGTGAAAGTTGATTTTCTTTTTATTCACAATTCAGTTTCTCACTACAGCTGAATTGCTAAAGCATGCTCTTTTCTACTATCATGATAATACTATCCAACTTGACTACTCCTTCCAATGTAACTGCTCCTTCTTCATCCCATCACAGCTTTTTCTTTTGACTTTCCTACTTGGGGTCCATACAAAATGCTGGGAACAAACTCACACTCTTTAGATATTTATTTCTAACTACTAGTTCTACATCATTCTTAGCTGAGGGAATTGCACAGTGAAATGGAATAAAAGTAATACAAGGACCAGATAGAGATGGTTGGACTAGAATTCGTTAATCTCTGACTTCTGAAAAGGAAGTCTGCCATGAATATACATTAATAACACTTTCCTGTTGAAGACAGGCCTCTTTAGAGGTCCTTCGAGATGATAACCACAATGGTATTTATTTATTAATTTCCTTTCAGGTAATTAGTTCTCTATCTCACTATCCTCTTTACCAGGGTCTACTTATGTCCAAGGGACTGGAAATAATTAACAGAAACACTGCAAGATAAAAAACAGAGAGGACCTAATTAAAGCTTATAAAGCTTATACATGTTTTTTATTTATCTAGTCTTACTTAGCAAGAAAGCAATGATGAATTGAAAGGAGGAAATTCTATCTTTCACTGGCATTTTTAGTGGTTTTGATAAAGCCAATATTACATTTGTTGAACTCCTTACATGATGGATATTTGAAATTAGGAATTTTGGGAAACAAGTTTCTGACGATAATGCTTTCTTAACCCTTGTGTTTTCCTATTAAGGCTTCAACACTCTTAGCACTCTAGCAGGTATGTCCCCATGATAAATGAATGCATGTTCCACAGTCTTTAAACCCCTTAATTGCACATTTTTTTCCTGGCTCCCAGAAATTATATTGCTTTTCTTTAATGAAGTCACAAGACCAGTATTTTTTTATCCTGAAGACTGCAATATATTTTAAGGTTTTCAAGTTAGCTGTCATGTTCTAAAAGTGACTTGCTGACAACAGCTCAAAGATTTAATATGTTGAAGTGATGCTTTGCTTCTGTGAAGTAGATTGTTTTTTCTATATTATTGGCCTCATGTAAAGATGATTAAGACTTATTTATCCTACACTGAAGTCTTCACCACAAACATTTTGTGGTGACTTTGCAGCCCCTTTACTGTGATAAGCAGCAAATGGCACTTTCAGAGGAGCAAGCGTTGCTGTCTGTGAAGAAAGGAACAGTGTGTGACTATACTGATGTATTTTCAGCTTTCCCTGAAAAAAATGTGTTGTCTGCTTTTACTTGCCTTATGGAAGGATTTAAGTGTACATTTTTTGTCTGTCTTACCTCCAGATATCTTCCCTTTAAGAGAAAAACTGGGCATGTTGAAAAATAAGGAAATACCATGTTTGAGAAGATCCAGTGTTCTGGACAACGGGGGATCAGACATGTAGAATATATAGTGGAACTCCATGGTTGCCAAGCATAGGCAAAAGTGTTGTAAATCATTTATCTCAGCTGATCTCAGTAATTTATCGAAACCAAGGTTCTAACATAAAAATACCTCTGCTCTGAGGTGGCAAACACAGCTACAACCACTGAGGTGAAAAATATATTTTAGCTACTTATTTGGATTGTAGTCAAGGACATCTGTTGGCAACATCTATTTGAGGGAAAAGAAAGCAACCTTGTGTGTGAAGTGACTGAATATTTTGCAACAGCTATCACTTCACCACTTTGTGATTGGCTAGAGATGACTCAAAAAGCAGCAGTTGCATGGGAGAGTCAAATGTTAAAAAAAATCTAGAAATCTTCTTTATAATGTAGGCAGGAAGAAAAGAATTCAAGGTGGATAATTTCTGGTTGTAGATTGCAATGATGAGGAAATCTAGCTCTCTGTTTTTGTTCATATGGACTAAAGCAGAGATGAATCATCCTTTCTCCAATACAAAACATTATATGCAACATTTCAGACTTAAATAAGGAGCCTAGTTATCTTCTTACACAACTGAAAATCAGGCATGGCCTTGCTGGAGTCATTGGAAATACACTAATATAAGTTGATGTTCTTAAAAACTGAATGAAGACAAGTAACTTGATTAGCCTGACTATTTTGCTGTATAGTCATAACCCATCCAGGTTTTTTTTTCCTCCTGAATTATTCTTGCCTTCAATTTAGTATTTCAAAGAAACTTATAGATACAAAGGGAAAAAAACTTTCCTCCAGAATAATGCAAGGCCTGGAACATAATCTTGCAATTTAATCATCCAGCTGGCATATAACATAAAAGCTGTGTTAAACGAAAAGCATTATTTGTAATTCCCTTAGAAAAAAAAAGTGGGATGAGCAGTCCTCTTCTTACATCTTGAGAGAAATCATACCAAAAGAAAGAAATGCCAGTGAATACACTTTAGATCCCTCTTATTTCATTTGGGCATTAGATCTCTCCATAGTGAAGAAATGTTTTTAAGTATCTTTCTCTCTCTCATACTAAATGACTCTTCAGAGTACTCTGCAAGCATATTACTTAGTGAAGAAAATCCTTGTGTTTTCATCTGCAAAAATAGCGCCTCAGTATTTCAGTATTCTGAAATGTATTCTTTGGAGTCCAGAGAAAGAGAGCAAAAAAAAAATTCATTAAATAATCTAAAAAGTAATTGAAGGGCACAAGTCTTGGATAATGCAGGAAAATAAGCAGCAGTTAGCTATTACCATAAAATATTTATGCAGTGCTTTAAATTTATTTATTCTTTTTAAGAAAAAGAAAATGGACACAGTTTGCATGATTGAAATACTTACTTTCTTAGTGCAACAAGTAAGATAGTTGAGGAACAAATGAATTAAAAGCCACCTACTTATTGAAAGAAAGAAGTGAAAATGTAATCAAATCTTAGTGAATGTAAGATTATGGGGCACCTCCTAATCCTCACTCCAATTTATCTAACACTCTGCCTTTGTGATATTTAATTGATGAAAAACTGGAAAGTGTTTAAAAATATAACCAGATATCCATTTTTACATTTTAGGAGTTTGATGATGGATCTGGTTATGATAAAATTAAATCTCTCCAAAACAATGTTCCTACATATTTGTATCTTTTTAGTGTGAAGTTTTTTACTTGGTTTTGTTTTGACAACAGAATAGCTAGTGCTGAAATAAAGCACTGGCCAGACTGTTTTGTTGTGTGTACCATGACAGATGCAGAGCAATTCCAGCTATTCTGCTGGAAATGTCAGGTGGAGAGAGAACTGTAGAAGAGCACTCAACAAGCCTCCTTTATACGACTCATGCAAAACCCTGTAGCACTGATGTTACACTGTGAATACCATAAGTCAAGATAATGATCTGTAAATTTGAGTACAGAACTGCTGTAGTTCATAATTCAGGACACAGTTTGATTCACCACCAGCCACTCTCCTTACCTTCTTGTGTTTGTAATAGTGTAGGTAACCATTATGTTTCAGCACAAACCACCTCTTTCTCCAGCCCTTCAGTATTGCTGATTGTGTTCGTTTGTGCAGATATCCTCGGCAGGTAGGTTTGGGGGTGTTGGGGTAACGGCTGATGTCTGATCCCACTATCATAGTCAGGATATCAGGACCTAAAATATTACATGTGAAAACGTAAGTCAAAACTACAAACATGTCAATATTTCTGAATACTCATCTAGGGTAAGGAGCAGGAAGGCGGTATTCTATTCTACGCCCGTGTCCTCCCAATGAAGACTCTAGAACCGGCAAGGAGAAGAGTAGCCAAGAAAGCATATTAAATCAAGTGATATTTGGCCTTCTTTTAATACAAATTCAGGAATGAAACTAATTTTGCATTGAGAATAGTAATGGAGCCAGCTGTCTGAAGAGACCTTTAAAATTTTTTTTGTGACCTATCTTTGCAAGCAGCATCTTTGGTACTTGTCTGTTTTACCAGTTATGAGAAGTAATTGAATTTCTTTGCTCAAATGGCTGTACATAAATTGAGGTTTAACCAAAAACTGATGAGAATGCTCTTAGATCGCGTCCAGTCTCTGTTATGTTACATATGCTCTTGAGAATTCTTTCTTTTCCATGCCTGGGAGTATTCTAACCTTTCCTGTGCCCCTCACTGAGGAGGGTGGCTCTTGGAAGCTAACCTGTGCTAAAGCACATTTGTAATTTGCAAAAAGGTAAGCACGCAGAATAGATGATCGATTACAAAATTTAAAAAAATATATTATCTTCATCAATGAGATGCGACATCACAATATTTTCTGACAGTATCAATATATCTATGATTTTGACTCCAAAGGCCTGAAATTCTGATTATATCAACACTAAAGGAGCAGGTGATAATGCCTGAAGGTGGATTGAGAAATGTGACTATGACACACTTTCGTCTGCAAAACATTTGCTCAGTTTCTTTTTGGGGGACACTTGACTTTGGGAATGCTGTTGGTGTGCCAAGATTTAATCCAGGAGGTGTTCTCTGAGGAGTTAAAAATACCAGTAATCAGAGATTTTTCTGCTAAAACACTCAATATTCTCTTAAATACAACAGTGTAAATAGCACCTCTATAATTAAAAACCATGGTATGAGTCAAGTTAAATTTATCACTGTCTTGCAAAAATATTTTAATTCATTGAATTTCCCATGAGCCTTTGTCAAAACTTCATCTGGGGTAAATAAGGGAATAGCAGTAAATTAATTTTCAGCATGCAAATGTGGCTATCTTTGGGTTTTAGTCATCACAATTCTGGGAAAAATACACATGAGTAATGTCCCTGACTCTGTTTCTGTGGTGGTGCAAAAGGATGCCTTATGAAATAAACTCTCTGATCTCTTGACTAGACTGCAGGTCTTGGCAACAGAGAAAGAGAAGGAAGATGTGAAGTCTCTCCCTGAGGAAGTATAAGACATAAATAAGGCATTTGTGTCTCTGCAGTCACTTTCAGGGCTTTCTGAGTCACTTTACTTATAACAGGAAAGCCAAAAGCATTCCTGTCCCATGCTCTTTGGGGAATAAGTTTCTGAAGTGTCTAGAAATCATGGTCTAGACAAAAAAGTGACCTCAGCAATACTGTATGACTACTTCATGAAACAGCAATGCATTAAACTATTAATTGAGATTTCTGTTGCATACATCAGCCCGTTTGTCTGGATGTCATTGGAATGTTGAACAGGAAACCTGACCTATTCATTTAATTTATTGTGATCTCAGAATTACCTTTCCTTGCCAGATTGGCAGCTTCTGAATGTGGCATGTTGGTGACATCAGTTCCATTGACTGCTATCAGAATATCTCCAACTTGAAGCCCTGCTTCTTCAGCTGCACTATCTGGAATTTAAAGAATAGAAAAAGAAAAAGGGAAGAAGAAAAAAGAATAAAGAAAAAAAGAAAAAAAAAGAAAAAAAAGAAAAAAAAAGAAAAAAAGAGAAAGAAAAAAAAGAAAACAAAAACCAAAAATCCACCAAAACCAAAAAACACAAAAATTTATTTAGCGCTAAGATATGAAGCATGCGTATATCATCACACTTTTCTAGCAAAACTAGTATCTGTTCAACCAATCAAGGATTTTGTTTTAGGGCCTTCGTGATGTCTACTTGGAGGTGGAACAAGTTTTACTGACCAACCTGTTACTCATCTGTAAATGAAGCTTCAGGATTTGGATACTGGCGCAGCCTAGATAATCACTGGCTGTGGAGAAATTAGGATTTAAATGCTATAAGATGCAAATAGACATTCCAGTATCTGAGAGTTATGGCCTGAAGTGCAAGGAAAGATCTGATGCAAAGCTCAGTAGTGTCAGTAAGAAAAAAATCTATTTTTCTTGTAAGCTTTGAATTTTACCCCAAAAGAGTACCTTCTCTAAAGATATTTGTCTAAGCTGGTTAATAGAATTTGGATACAGCATTTTGAAGATTTTGTGCTTTAGGAAGAAATTACATGGTAAGTTAAAAAGGTCCCAGTGAAGGAAGAACCCAATCAGATTTTTAATGCATCATCTTTTGTTTATTTGTTAACCATTGCAAAGCACATGCATTCCTAATAAAATAGTGCTCAGATACATGCCAGGCAGGAATGGAAGCAAACTATGGTGATAATGTGTTCTATTCATAGAACGTATGAATATATGAGTGAGGACACCAAGAGACAGTTACTTAAAACCCAGCTGCAAATTTCTCAGATACAGTATTTACCTTCTCATTTATAAATAAACATTCCTAATGTACTGTGAAAGAGTGATTTTGAAAAGTATTATTCCATGTCCTTAATGTTTAATTTATGCTTTTAAAGATTTTGTACCTTACGATGCAGTAAATGTGATCCTTCAGTGCATTTCTGAGAATGCTTAGAAATTGTAGGGATGAGATTAGTAAAAGCTTAATAATAAACAGGCACAAGCCCCAGTCCACCCTCATGTGTATTTGCAAAAATGTTGTGGCATTTGCAAAAATAATTTCAAATGTCGGAACATTTTGGGTTGTTCTGGCCTTGAGCATGCCATACCAGACTCTATGACTGTAAGTGGTCTGTAAAATATTATTAAAATATTCATTATAGAATGATAGAATGGTTTTAGTTGAAAGGGACCATAAAGATCATCTAGTTCCAATCCCCTTCCACTGGACCAGGTTGCTCAAAGTTCCATTTAACCCTGCCTTGAACTTTTGAAGGGATGGGGAATCCACAGTCTCTCTGGGCAATCTGTGCCAGCACCTCATCACTCTCACAGGAAAGAATTTCTTCCCAATGAAATGAGTTATATTTTAAGAAAACATAATTTTACTACAAGCTTGTCTGAAAAAGCTCCATTTTTTAAAATGTTGTCACTATTTTAAAAGCAACTGCATTTGAAAACAACATACAAATAAAAGAGTGATATGAAACGTGAGTTGCTATACTTACTGTTCACTAGTAGGGATAAATTGGTAAGTGTCAGAGCTATCATATGTACTAGTTTATTTAGGTAATGAACTTATGAACTCATAGGCTGCTGAATTCACAGGCTTTCCCATTGTTGTCAGGATGATGGACAATCTAATGCATAAGGCTGGTAATAGTCACAAAGCCATTCTCAAATGCCATGCCAGAAGGCATGCACTAGCCTTCTCTGTATGGGATGACATTTTGCGTAGCATCTACTTTTTAAAGTGAGAATCTATCACAGTCTCCTGCACCTTCCGCTCTTTTTCTAATTCTACAGTGCCTGTCCTGAGATGCAGAGCAGTAGAGCAAGCAGTGCTCTAGATTTGGATGAGCCAAGGTCGTAGGTAGCAGTAAAATGACAGACTGCTTGTGTCTCATTCTCTCTGCTGTTACTGACTGAGCCAGCTTTTAGCCAGATTTCTAAGCTGACATTATGCACAGAGCCAATGATTTCAGAGACCTTAGGAGTGGTGACTCCTAAGATCTCATTCCTGAGCAGAAGTGCCAATGCCATTATTAAGGCCTGTACAGCTAGCTCATTCTTCTCTTCTCTTACATTCCATCTTTGCTGAAAATCATCTGCCATTTTTTGCCCATTCACTAGGGTTTTGGTGTTTCTTTTGGGGTTCCTTACAATCATCATAATTCTTGGAGGAAGCTAACAGCCCACCTGTCAAGACTGACAGATGGCTTGATGGATCCAAGCAGAAGTTTCCCTACCCAATAGGATTTTTGGAAATACTAGAAGGATCACTGCAGTCTCATTTTAATTTTTAATGCTCTATTCATGGATATCAGTCCACAAAATTTTAGACTTTACATCTCGAGGAAAGCTAAATGTAGGCACTTGTACAAAATATGAACCCACGTGGCAGAAGACAGGACAGTGGAGTCTTATTTACCCCTAGGAACAATGGAGGTCTAAGACATCTATTCTGAGGGGCTCTAAAGTTCATGAGCAGTTCATGCTATCAAAAACCCTGCACCCACTAATTATGGAAAATATCATGTACATCTATATAATAAATTAATTTAGTTCTATAATACACAGATCATATTATATCATGTAGATATATATAATATCATTATATCAGTATATATAATATAGTATTTTGTATTTATCTTTTATATATTTCCACAGGAGAAATTAACCAGTATAAACACAACTTACTTGTGTCAACTTCAGTCACAAGGATAGGCTTTGAGAACTGGATCCTGAAACCCCAAGGATAATTGCCAATTCCTTTAGCAATCTTCACTGTTCTTTCTCGAACTGGAAATAGGAAGAAAGATACTTTGTTTCTCTACACATTCAATTTAATAAGCAGCAGTCTGTTTTTAAAACTTTTTGTAGGCACTAAGTGCTACTGATTCTACAAACTTTTGGGGTGCTTTCAGTATCACTCCTGGCTGTTTAGTGCTGGTCCTCAGACAGTGACACACCTCACACTGCAACAGATCAAATATTCATGTTAAGGCACTGGCAGACAGCTGTTTAAATTAAGTTCCTGGGAGAGGAAAAGACTCATGTTCTCTGTGTCAGACCTCTATGTTGCAAATAGAAAATATTTCTATTTCTCAAACACTTCTCAAATAGTTTTGAATCTGTTTCTTATGTTTTAGAAGGCCTCTATTTTTTGGATAGTTGTTCCTTCACCTTTTGTTTATCCTTCCACTCCACACTCCCATATTGCCTTCCAATCCTGTAGTCAAACCTCCCTGGCCACATCGGAATCTTCTGCCAAGGGGGGCTTAAATCTCTTTCGACTCAGCAGAATTGAATACAAGAGGATCAGCCTCAGTAAACAGGAAGATCAGGATCCACTTGCCTACTTCCATCTTTTTCTCGAGGTCTAATTTTATTATTATTCTACCTTAAATGACTTTGTTCTTTAGCAAATCCTATGCGTAAAAAGGGTTTCAGTGTAAATTTGATTTCTTGGAGTCTGATTTTGATCATTTGGCTACCTTACTGTGTGTGTTTTTGTTTTTTTTTTTTAAATGGAGGTCAATTCAATAGGAATTTATGAGAGTTATTTGTCTTCAAATTGCGCACTATTTGGAAGACAAAAATTGCTTTAAAGGTTACTTTACTAGAAGGAAAATTGATGTTATCTGTCCAGAATAGATACTTCAATACTGACTTTAACTATCTTGCTGAAGTTCTGAGCTCTCCCCTGGGAGAAGAAGTGACCAAAATAATTTCCCAGGATATTCTCATGTGTGTTAAGGGGAATTTTTCATATTGGAAGATTTATAGAAGACATTTATTTTCTCTCATATTCTGATTTTTGATCTCCGACAAATGATTTATGAGTTCCAACAAAGAACAATTTCTTGGAAAGCTACAGAGGTGTTCCAGTTTGTCTTAGTTCTTTGAACTAATATTTGAACTAAGACTAACATCTGAGAAGTGAAGGAAAACTTTCCATCCCCGATAAAAAGTTATTTACTATATCTGTTTACACATATTTAAACTACAAATAGAACAACTGTTATAGCAAATGACTACTTTCTTTCTGGATCAACTATGTCTGAAAGTTTGATGTAAAACAGATTTTATGTCCATTATAATACTTTATGACCATAAATATCTATATTATCTTGCCATGTTTGAAGAAGTAATTGCAATTTCATTATCTTCACCCTTATCTCATCAGATTTAGTTACAAACTTTTACCAGCTTGTCAAATAATGATGATATTTTGCAAGAAAATAGCTAAATAAGAGCTATTTCTTTTTTAAATAATCTTTTAGATTCTTGGGTTGCTCCTTTTCCTGTCTTTAGCATAAGTGACTAGCATCTTCTCCAAAATCCCATTCCTCTGAAATAATCAGAGTGCCCAAAATAAATATTTTTTTTTTTAACATTTATTACCTGTTCCTCTAGCCAACTTACTTGCCACTGGTCTAGGTCTTTTGCTGAGACATCTAGGACTGTTATCTGGAGAGACGTCATCTCCTCTGAAAACCCAGGAAGCAGAATGAAAGTTTTCTGTGTAAAAACCTCTGTCATCATTTTCGGAATATAGTCCCAGATCTACTGATCGAGCGTCCTCTGAATTTACTGTCATGACGATAAGACAAATAAAAGTAATGTCAGGAGAGAAAAAGCATGAAGAATAAGAAACCTCATCCTAGAAGAAGCGCCAAAAGCTTCTTAATGTAATGTTTGTACTGAGTTCCTCAATTTTGGTGCTGTTAAAGGAGAAGTCTGCAAGGATTTCCAAATATAAGATCACAATAATGGAGACTAATGCATGCTGGACTTGAGTAAGAAGTGAAGTGTTAATGCAAGTGGTCAAAACAGGAGCTGCAACTCCTTAAGACAAATCTGGCTTTAGCTAGTTCTTAGGCTATTTTACATGACTCATTTGATTAGGAAATCAAATCTTCTAGAAATTTAGTATGACTTCAGGGCATATCAGAAGACAAAAGAGATGATGAAAAGTATCTTCCATGATAGGGGCATTGATGACCATGTTTTCTGTTTGCTTAATCTTAGCTCTTCCAGACATGTGAAGTCTTTTTAAAAAGGAGGTGAGGACATAATAGTTTGGTGGGGTTTGTTTGTTTGTTGGTTTTGTTTTTTTTCTTTTACCACAGAACTCCTGGCTAGTTCCTTCATAGTCTGTTGAATGTCTGCATGATGTGTTATCCTGAGGATTTTCAAATTAATATTTTATAATAATTTACATTCACAATGTCTTAAAATGAGTTCAAATGGAGATGGAGGAGAGCTCTAGTTCTCTGCTAAAGTTGAGGGCTCTCAAGGCAAAAGGATGTCAGGCAGCTGGCTGTGACAGGTTATAAGCAGCAAGCTGAATGTAAATAAAAAAGCTGTGTCTGACAACATCCCAGGAGCTGGAACTTTGAAGTTAAGACTGGATGGTGAAAATCATATATAAGTATACGACATCAGATGCTGTGCTAACAGAAAGACTGAAAATATAAATTTTCTGAGAGGAAAAACCCATCATGTACCTTTCAGTATGAAATGCCTAATATAATGCAGCTAGATTTAATGCAGGAGGCAGGATCTGTTTGCTTTGTTTATCCTGTATTTGATGTAAAATGATTCCCAGTTTAAAAACAGAGAAGATAAACATTTACCTTTATTTAAAGTTATATTTGTTAAGGAAGTCACTTCCTGAATCTAAGTGACAGTCTTTTCATGCCTTAGAAAATGTGCTCAGTTGTGTCTATGTAGATAAATACTCCACATCCACTGGGCTTTCCCTTATATGCAGAAAGCACGAGATTGCATGCTTAACTGTACAAGAAGTTAATAGCAAACAGATAAATAAATAAATACTATGTTGCTAAAATCTCATTTTATCTTGCTACCATGAATGCCATACTATGGTAGCAATGCCTTCCTGCCATCAATTAAAACCAAGACTAGCATCAAACAACTCAATACAGCACAGTATTTTGCCAGTTTAATGCTGAATTTTTATAACTGTAGTAGAGTTAGAGCAGGTTCAAATGTGAAAAACAGGCAAAACTATATGCACTGCCATACTGACAGTATGGAACTATGCCAAAGCATTTCTTTTCTCCTTCAGTTTTCAGAATAGATGTTAAACTGGGGTGTCACAAACAAGAGCAATTAAATTCTTCCCAGATGCTGGAAGTAAGTATGTAAGGAGCTGCTGCTTCCACATGTCAGTCAGAGTTGTCTCAAGTCTGCCAACACAGGGAAACAGTCAAACTAAAAGCAACAGAAGTCTCAGGACTGTGACATAATACCCAAAACAGAGAATCTCTGACAGAATTGTCTACCCAGTCACCTGCTCTGGAGACCACCCTAGGTTTATGCCATATGCTACGCAAAACTTTGTCTCAAGGAAAGCAATTCTAGGTATTGAAACTTGCTCTTTTTTGACTTGATTTCTTAAAAATACATATATGCTTTCTCTATGAACCAACACATGCCTGACTTAGTAAAATTTACGGTCCAGCTTTGTAGTCAAGAGACATTATTGTTGAAATCAAGAATGAGTTTACCCTGGTATGCATAGCATCCATTAGGTTTTTTTGAGCTCAGGTGGACATGTTAACTTTCTCGTCTTAATACAATGGCCTAGAATCTGTTTTAGGGACAAGCAATGAAAACTGCTACCAACAAAGAGCTTCTTTATTTTCATGCGAAATGTCAGTCATGCCTGCTTTTTTGTTAACAGTCATTAAAACCTTAGGGATTGGCTCAGTTACCTGAACATAGGTGTCGTGTACCATATTAGGTACCTCAGGTATCGTGCTTGCTGTTCAATTACTACTTCCAAAAAGCATGGGTTCCCTGCTGGTTCACATACCTTAGATCCCTCTTGGTATCCCAGCTGCCAAATGACATCATGTTTAGGCATTGAATTGATGCTCTGTTGATGTAGGATTTACCTCTTTGGTACAGGCATAGAACATACAGTTTATCATCTATTGGACCTGCACTGAAGTCTTATATTCAAAGTCTTCTATAAGTTTGCATTTTCCCTTCTTCAAAGAGGAGTTTATATATCTACAAATAAATTTCCTATACCAATAGTAGTCATCATAGCACAAAATATTTCCACAGGGAAGTGCACATTTCTTCATCTCTACAAAGTATTTCTTATATTACTAAAACAGCTAAATAGGAGGTGAGGCCGTGTCAAGTAACAAGTACCACATATGTTCCCTGTAGATGGTGCAATCCTTGCTTAGTGGCTCCATCTGCTTGAAAAGTAAATTCACTAAGCAGTTCATCGTAAAAATTCCTTCCCATGAAGTTTAAGCTGATGAATTTGCATGTGGCAAGGTGACATTTCTTTAGGAGACCGTTATGAGTCACACTGAATAACAATCTAGGCAACAAGCCTACATTAAAGCTGGTGCAGGTGGTTACCTTTGTGAGGAAGGACTCCCAGCTCAGCATGGCTTTGACATAAGTAGATATCAGGATTATGATTTTTGTTATAACCTCAATCCTGCTGCCATGTGATTACATGTTTGTGCTTAGAGTTTGTCTTAACATTATTCGAGCACATTATTTGAACATGTTCTACTATGACTATGCATGGTAGAATCAATTTTTTTTTCAGTCAGATTGCTTGCTTAACCAAGGAGAAAGGATGTTTCATATTACTCATAATGACTAACACAGATACGCAGATAGGGAAAAGATCGACTTCCTTAGCTAAAATTCCTGTCATAGTGCCAGTCACACAAAGGGGAAAGATTCCAAGTGTAATACCGAAGTACTCACTTGATCCCTCAGTGATTGTGCTGTTTATTGAGCTTCCTCCAGTTGAACTGCATTTTTTACTATCTTTGAACTGTTTCCGTCTTCTGGCCCACTGGTCTATTGCATCTTCCTGGGAGCTGTCACTTGCTCTGGTGTCATTCTTCAAAGGTAACTTTCTGGTTTTATTCACCTCTGATTTCAAGTCTAAGTTATAACCAGATGTTTGTGAGAAATATGTGACACAACTTGTATGAATAATTTTACTGTTCAATATTTGCACATTCTAAATACAAGAATAATCTAACCAACATATAAATGAAAATACCAATAATAATGAAAATATTCAGAAAGTATACATTTTAGATTCATTGAAGTGTTTATTCAGTGAGAAGTAGAAGTATCTCTAGTTAAATACCTGCATAGCCATTTTTTAATGCAGAAATTTGCAAATTGCTCATTGATCTTGTTTAATATCTTATATATTTTTAAATGCCAATAGGTAGATATACAGACTCCTATTTGAACACAAATAATCTTGCAAGAAATGCATGAAGATTTTCCTGGTTTAGATTTCTTTCTAGTTAAGTCAGAATAAACTTGTTGTATTATTATTCAAGATAAAACAATTGTAAAACAGACCTTGTGTTATATTCTGTTCTGAAAGTGCGACTGTAGCCACTGGCAAGGAAATATAGGGACAAAGTCCAAGGTCCAGATGCTCCCTGGAGGATTCTGGTACACTCATTGGTACACCCATGGCTGTACAGCATTTTTCTGGCTTCAGCCAGATCTTCATCACAGAAAAAGGTAACTGAGCAAGGGCACTCCAGGGCACTATCCCAGACCATTGCTGAGAGTTAGGAAACCTATCTCCTCCAGTGTCCTAGTAGTGCCCATTGCATGGGTCTTTTCCTCTCTGATATAATCATGAGATCCCCAGACACTTCTAGACTGCCTTTCCACTACTCTGTTCACCACAGTGCCATCTCTTCTTTTTCTAGATGTTCCCACTCTTTGCTGAAAAATGACACATTTTCTTTCTAGCGTCACTGGATTACTAAACTCCATAAATCCCACACTACCCATTGTCTTGGCAAAGTAGGCTGGTATTCTCAAATTAAGAGTGGTTTTTAATTCATATTAATGAGTTGTAAAATTTATTCTGGATGTACACGTTTATTCATTTAAGGTAAGACCTCCACTGCATTGCTAGGAATGAAGGAAAATCAGAATATGACCCTGGATAGAAATAGGGCCAAAGTGAGATGATAGGTATGAAAAAGAATACACTGAGATAATTCTTAGCAAGGGGCAAAAGGGAAGAGAGAATAAAAGAATAGAAAATAAAACAAAAATGAAAAACATAGCTACACCTCACTTCTGTTCTTTGTCCTTAACCATTTAGGTCTAATGTCTGAGAAATCAAGGATTTTGGCATACAGTTTTCCTTTAGTATCTTAATTTTATACCTTGTTCTATGGAGAATTCCACGTCATCAATTCTCTTTTTATTTTATATATTGATACTGAGATATTGGTATTGAGATACTGATATTGATACATTTGTCTGTATAGCAAGATGTACCTATGTAGAATATCTATATAGTGTACAGAGATTTCAGGTATTTTTTAATATTTCTATTACCAGTGCCAAACAAGACAGCCACAGAGGAGAGGGGAGAAATTTGGAGAGGAGAGGTTCGGAGAGGAGAGGAGAGGTTTGGAGAGGACAGGTCTCGAGAGCAGAGCGCCGGAGCAGAGGGAAAACGTGATGAAAATGACGCCCCGGAAATGGAATGGAACGATGGCCGGAATGGAGGCGAATGGAATGGAAGTCGGAATGGAATGGAACCGGAATGGAGACTGGAATGGACATGGAATGGAATGGAATGGAATGGAATGGAATGGAATGGAATGGAATGGACGACGGAAAATGGAATGGAATGGAATGGAATGGAATGGAATGGAATGGAATGGAATCGGAATGGAATGGAATGGAATGGAATGGAATGGAATGGAATGGAATGGAATGGAATGGAATGGAATGGAATGGAATGGAATGGAATGGAATGGAATGGAATGGAATGGAATGGAATGGAATGGCGAATGGAATGGAATGGAATGGAATGGAATGGAATGGAATGGAATGGAATGGAATGGAATGGAATGGAATGGAATGGAATGGAATGGAATGGAATGGAATGGAATGGAATGGAATGGAATGGAATGGAATGGAATGGAATGGAATGGAATGGAATGGAATGGAATGGAATGGAATGGAATGGAATGGAATGGAATGGAATGGAATGGAATGGAATGGAATGGAATGGAATGGAATGGAATGGAATGGAATGGAATGGAATGGAATGGAATGGAACTGGAATGGAATGGAATGGAATGGAATGGAATGGAATGGAATGGAATGGAATGGAATGGAATGGAATGGAATGGAATGGAATGGAATGGAATGGAATGGAATGGAATGGAATGGAATGGAATGGAATGGAATGGAATGGAACCGGAATGGAATGGAATGGAATGGAATGGAATGGAATGGAATGGAACTGGAATGGAATGGAATGGAATGGAATGGAATGGAATGGAATGGAATGGAATGGAATGGAATGGAATGGAATGGAATGGAATGGAATGGAATGGAATGGAATGGAATGGAATGGAATGGAATGGAATGGAATGGAATGGAATGGAATGGAATGGAATGGAATGGAATGGAATGGAATGGAATGGAATGGAGGAATGGAATGGAATGGAATGGAATGGAATGGAATGGAATGGAATGGAATGGAATGGAATGGAATGGAATGGAATGGAATGGAATGGAATGGAATGGAATGGAATGGAATGGAATGGAATGGAATGGAATGGAATGGAATGGAATGGAATGGAATGGAATGGAATGGAATGGAACCGGAATGGAATGGAATGGAATGGAATGGAATGGAATGGAATGGAATGGAATGGAATGGAATGGAATGGAATGGAATGGAATGGAATGGAATGGAATGGAATGGAATGGAATGGAATGGAATGGAATGGAATGGAATGGAATGGAATGGAATGGAATGGAATGGAATGGAATGGAATGGAATGGAATGGAATGGAATGGAATGGAATGGAATGGAATGGAATGGAATGGAATGGAATGGAATGGAATGGAATGGAATGGAATGGAATGGAATGGAATGGAATGGAATGGAATGGAATGGAATGGAATGGAATGGAATGGAATGGAATGGAATGGAATGGAATGGAATGGAATGGAATGGAATGGAATGGAATGGAATGGAATGGAATGGAATGGAATGGAATGGAATGGAATGGAATGGAATGGAATGGAACCGGAATGGAATGGAATGGAATGGAATGGAATCGGAATGGAATGGAATGGAATGGAATGGAATGGAATGGAATGGAATGGAATGGAATGGAATGGAATGGAATGGAATGGAATGGAATGGAATGGAATGGAATGGAATGGAATGGAATGGAATGGAATGGAATGGAATGGAATGGAATGGAATGGAATGGAATGGAATGGAATGGACCCGGAATGGAATGGAATGGAATGGAATGGAATGGAATGGAATGGAATGGAATGGAATGGAATGGAATGGAATGGAATGGAATGGAATGGAATGGAATGGAATGGAATGGAATGGAATGGAATGGAATGGAATGGAATGGAATGGAATGGAATGGAATGGAATGGAATGGAATGGAATGGAATGGAATGGAATGGAATGGAATGGAATGGAATGGAATGGAATGGAATGGAATGGAATGGAATGGAATGGAATGGAATGGAATGGAATGGAATGGAATGGAATGGAATGGAATGGAATGGAATGGAATGGAATGGAATGGAATGGAATGGAATGGAATGGAATGGAATGGAATGGAATGGAATGGAATGGAATGGAATGGAATGGAACCGGAATGGAATGGAATGGAATGGAATGGAATGGAATGGAATGGAATGGAATGGAATGGAATGGAATGGAATGGAATGGAATGGAATGGAATGGAATGGAATGGAATGGAATGGAATGGAATGGAATGGAATGGAATGGAATGGAATGGAATGGAATGGAATGGAATGGAATGGAATGGAATGGAATGGAATGGAATGGAATGGAATGGAATGGAATGGAATGGAATGGAATGGAATGGAATGGAATGGAATGGAATGGAATGGAATGGAATGGAATGGAATGGAATGGAATGGAATGGAATGGAATGGAATGGAATGGAATGGAATGGAATGGAATGGAATGGAATGGAATGGAATGGAATGGAATGGAATGGAATGGAATGGAATGGAATGGAATGGAATGGAATGGAATGGAATGGAATGGAATGGAATGGAATGGAATGGAATGGAATGGAATGGAATGGAATGGAATGGAATGGAATGGAATGGAATGGAATGGAATGGAATGGAATGGAATGGAATGGAATGGAATGGAATGGAATGGAATGGAATGGAATGGAATGGAATGGAATGGAATGGAATGGAATGGAATGGAATGGAATGGAATGGAATGGAATGGAATGGAATGGAATGGAATGGAATGGAATGGAATGGAATGGAATGGAACCGGAATGGAATGGAATGGAATGGAATGGAATGGAATGGAATGGAATGGAATGGAATGGAATGGAATGGAATGGAATGGAATGGAATGGAATGGAATGGAATGGAATGGAATGGAATGGAATGGAATGGAATGGAATGGAATGGAATGGAATGGAATGGAATGGAATGGAATGGAATGGAATGGAATGGAATGGAATGGAATGGAATGGAATGGAATGGAATGGAATGGAATGGAATGGAATGGAATGGAATGGAATGGAATGGAATGGAATGGAATGGAATGGAATGGAATGGAATGGAATGGAATGGAATGGAATGGAATGGAATGGAATGGAATGGAATGGAATGGAATGGAATGGAATGGAATGGAATGGAATGGAATGGAATGGAATGGAATGGAATGGAATGGAATGGAATGGAATGGAATGGAATGGAATGGAATGGAATGGAATGGAATGGAATGGAATGGAATGGAATGGAATGGAATGGAATGGAATGGAATGGAATGGAATGGAATGGAATGGAATGGAATGGAATGGAATGGAATGGAATGGAATGGAATGGAATGGAATGGAATGGAATGGAATGGAATGGAATGGAATGGAATGGAATGGAATGGAATGGAATGGAATGGAATGGAATGGAATGGAATGGAATGGAATGGAATGGAATGGAATGGAATGGAATGGAATGGAATGGAATGGAATGGAATGGAATGGAATGGAATGGAATGGAATGGAATGGAATGGAATGGAACTGGAATGGAATGGAATGGAATGGAATGGAATGGAATGGAATGGAATGGAATGGAATGGAATGGAATGGAATGGAATGGAATGGAATGGAATGGAATGGAATGGAATGGAATGGAATGGAATGGAATGGAATGGAATGGAATGGAATGGAATGGAATGGAATGGAATGGAATGGAATGGAATGGAAGTCGGAATGGAATGGAATGGAATGGAATGGAATGGAATGGAATGGAATGGAATGGAATGGAATGGAATGGAATGGAATGGAATGGAATGGAATGGAATGGAATGGAATGGAATGGAATGGAATGGAATGGAATGGAATGGAATGGAATGGAATGGAATGGAATGGAATGGAATGGAATGGAATGGAATGGAATGGAATGGAATGGAATGGAATGGAATGGAATGGAATGGAATGGAATGGAATGGAATGGAATGGAATGGAATGGAATGGAATGGAATGGAATGGAATGGAATGGAATGGAATGGAACCGGAATGGAATGGAATGGAATGGAATGGAATGGAATGGAATGGAATGGAATGGAATGGAATGGAATGGAATGGAATGGAATGGAATGGAATGGAATGGAATGGAATGGAATGGAATGGAATGGAATGGAATGGAATGGAATGGAATGGAATGGAATGGAATGGAATGGAATGGAATGGAATGGAATGGAATGGAATGGAATGGAATGGAATGGAATGGAATGGAATGGAATGGAATGGAATGGAATGGAATGGAATGGAATGGAATGGAATGGAATGGAATGGAATGGAATGGAATGGAATGGAATGGAATGGAATGGAATGGAATGGAATGGAATGGAATGGAATGGAATGGAATGGAATGGAATGGAATGGAATGGAATGGAATGGAATGGAATGGAATGGAATGGAATGGAATGGAATGGAATGGAATGGAATGGAATGGAATGGAATGGAATGGAATGGAATGGAATGGAATGGAATGGAATGGAATGGAATGGAATGGAATGGAATGGAATGGAATGGAATGGAATGGAATGGAATGGAATGGAATGGAATGGAATGGAATGGAATGGAATGGAATGGAATGGAATGGAATGGAATGGAATGGAATGGAATGGAATGGAATGGAATGGAATGGAATGGAATGGAATGGAATGGAATGGAATGGAATGGAATGGAATGGAATGGAATGGAATGGAATGGAATGGAATGGAATGGAATGGAATGGAATGGAATGGAATGGAATGGAATGGAATGGAATGGAATGGAATGGAATGGAACCGAATGGAATGGAATGGAATGGAATGGAATGGAATGGAATGGAATGGAATGGAATGGAATGGAATGGAATGGAATGGAATGGAATGGAATGGAATGGAATGGAATGGAATGGAATGGAATGGAATGGAATGGAATGGAATGGAATGGAATGGAATGGAATGGAATGGAATGGAATGGAATGGAATGGAATGGAATGGAATGGAATGGAATGGAATGGAATGGAATGGAATGGAATGGAATGGAATGGAATGGAATGGAATGGAATGGAATGGAATGGAATGGAATGGAATGGAATGGAATGGAATGGAATGGAATGGAATGGAATGGAATGGAATGGAATGGAATGGAATGGAATGGAATGGAATGGAATGGAATGGAATGGAATGGAATGGAATGGAATGGAATGGAATGGAATGGAATGGAATGGAATGGAATGGAATGGAATGGAATGGAATGGAATGGAATGGAATGGAATGGAATGGAATGGAATGGAATGGAATGGAATGGAATGGAATGGAATGGAATGGAATGGAATGGAATGGAATGGAATGGAATGGAATGGAATGGAATGGAATGGAATGGAATGGAATGGAATGGAATGGAATGGAATGGAATGGAATGGAATGGAATGGAATGGAATGGAATGGAATGGAATGGAATGGAATGGAATGGAATGGAATGGAATGGAATGGAATGGAATGGAATGGAATGGAATGGAATGGAATGGAATGGAATGGAATGGAATGGAATGGAATGGAATGGAATGGAATGGAATGGAATGGAATGGAATGGAATGGAATGGAATGGAATGGAATGGAATGGAATGGAATGGAATGGAATGGAATGGAATGGAATGGAATGGAATGGAATGGAATGGAATGGAATGGAATGGAATGGAATGGAATGGAATGGAATGGAATGGAATGGAATGGAATGGAATGGAATGGAATGGAATGGAATGGAATGGAATGGAATGGAATGGAATGGAATGGAATGGAATGGAATGGAATGGAATGGAATGGAATGGAATGGAATGGAATGGAATGGAATGGAATGGAATGGCATGGAATGGAATGGAATGGAATGGAATGGAATGGAATGGAATGGAATGGAATGGAATGGAATGGAATGGAATGGAATGGAATGGAATGGAATGGAATGGAATGGAATGGAATGGAATGGAATGGAATGGAATGGAATGGAATGGAATGGAATGGAATGGAATGGAATGGAATGGAATGGAATGGAATGGAATGGAATGGAATGGAATGGAATGGAATGGAATGGAATGGAATGGAATGGAATGGAATGGAATGGAATGGAATGGAGGATCGGAATGGAATGGAATGGAATGGAATGGAATGAGAATGGAATGGAACGGAATGGACGATGGAACGGACACATGGAATGGAATGGAATCGGACATGGAATGGAATGGAATGGACCATGGAATGGAATGGAATGGAATGGAACTGGAACGGAATGGAATGGAATGGAATGGACATGCCGGAATGGAATGGAATGGAATGGAATGGAATGGAATGGAATGGAATGGACACGGAATGGAATGGAGCCGGAATGGAAAAGATGGAATGGAATGGAATGGAATGGAATGGAATGGAATGGAATGGAATGGAATGGAATGGAATGGAATGGAATGGAATGGAATGGAGATGGAATGGAATGGAATGGAATGGAATGGAATGGAATGGAATGGAATGGAATAGGAATGGAATGGAATGGAGAATGGAATGGAATGGAATGGACGGAATGGAATGGAATGGAATGGAATGGAATGGAATGGAATGGAATGGAATGGAATGGAATGGAATGGAATGGAATGGAATGGAATGGAATGGAATGGAATGGAATGGAATGGAATGGAATGGAATGGAATGGAATGGAATGGAATGGAATGGAATGGAATGGAATGGAATGGAATGGAATGGAATGGAATGGAAACTGGAATGGAATGGAATGGAATGGAATGGAATGGAATGGAATGGAATGGAATGGAATGGAATGGAATGGAATGGAATGGAATGGAATGGAATGGAATGGAATGGAATGGAATGGAATGGAATGGAATGGAATGGAATGGAATGGCCCGGAATGGAATGGAATGGAATGGAATGGAATGGAATGGAATGGAATGGAATGGAATGGAACGAATGGAATGGAATGGAATGGAATGGAATGGAATGGAATGGAATGGAATG
Source organism: Luscinia megarhynchos (assembly GCA_034336665.1). NCBI lineage: Eukaryota > Metazoa > Chordata > Aves > Passeriformes > Muscicapidae > Luscinia > Luscinia megarhynchos. The sequence goes on from CM067592.1 coordinate 61,173,600, forward strand.
GAATGGAATGGAATGGAATGGAATGGAATGGAATGGAATGGAATGGAATGGAATGGAATGGAATGGAATGGAATGGAATGGAATGGAATGGAATGGAATGGAATGGAATGGAATGGAATGGAATGGAATGGAATGGAATGGAATGGAATGGAATGGAATGGAATGGAACCGGAATGGAATGGAATGGAATGGAATGGAATGGAATGGAATGGAATGGAATGGAATGGAATGGAATGGAATGGAATGGAATGGAATGGAATGGAATGGAATGGAATGGAATGGAATGGAATGGAATGGAATGGAATGGAATGGAATGGAATGGAATGGAATGGAATGGAATGGAATGGAATGGAATGGAATGGAATGGAATGGAATGGAATGGAATGGAATGGAATGGAATGGAATGGAATGGAATGGAATGGAATGGAATGGAATGGAATGGAATGGAATGGAATGGAATGGAATGGAATGGAATGGAATGGAATGGAATGGAATGGAATGGAATGGAATGGAATGGAATGGAATGGAATGGAATGGAATGGAATGGAATGGAATGGAATGGAATGGAATGGAATGGAATGGAATGGAATGGAATGGAATGGAATGGAATGGAATGGAATGGAATGGAATGGAATGGAATGGAATGGAATGGAATGGAATGGAATGGAATGGAATGGAATGGAATGGAATGGAATGGAATGGAATGGAATGGAATGGAATGGAATGGAATGGAATGGAATGGAATGGAATGGAATGGAATGGAATGGAATGGAATGGAATGGAATGGAATGGAATGGAATGGAATGGAATGGAATGGAATGGAATGGAATGGAATGGAATGGAATGGAATGGAATGGAATGGAATGGAATGGAATGGAATGGAATGGAATGGAATGGAATGGAATGGAATGGAATGGAATGGAATGGAATGGAATGGAATGGAATGGAATGGAATGGAATGGAATGGAATGGAATGGAATGGAATGGAATGGAATGGAATGGAATGGAATGGAATGGAATGGAATGGAATGGAATGGAATGGAATGGAATGGAATGGAATGGAATGGAATGGAATGGAATGGAATGGAATGGAATGGAATGGAATGGAATGGAATGGAATGGAATGGAATGGAATGGAATGGAATGGAATGGAATGGAATGGAATGGGACGAATGGAATGGAATGGAATGGAATGGAAAGTGGAAATGGAATGGAATGCATGGATGCCCATGGAATGGAATGGAATGGAATGGAATGGAATGGAATGGAATGGAATGGAATGGAATGGAATGGAATGGAATGGAATGGAATGGAATGGAATGGAATGGAATGGAATGGAATGGAATGGAATGGAATGGAATGGAATGGAATGGAATGGAATGGAATGGAACCGGAATGGAATGGAATGGAATGGAATGGAATGGAATGGAATGGAATGGAATGGAATGGAATGGAATGGAATGGAATGGAATGGAATGGAATGGAATGGAATGGAATGGAATGGAATGGAATGGAATGGAATGGAATGGAATGGAAGCCCAGGAAGCCCAGGAATGGACCGGAATGGAATGGACCCGGAATGGGATGGACCGGAATGGAATGGAATGGAATGGAATGAATGGAATGGAATGGAATGGAATGGAATGGAATGGAATGGAATGGAATGGAATGGAATGGAATGGAATGGAATGGAATGGAATGGAATGGAATGGAATGGAATGGAATGGAATGGAATGGAATGGAGCCCGGAATGGAATGGAATGGAATGGAATGGAATGGAATGGACGGAATGGAATGGAATGGAATGGAATGGACGGAATGGAATGGAATGGAATGGAATGGAATGGAATGGAATGGAATGGAATGGAATGGAATGGAATGGAATGGAATGGAATGGAATGGAATGGAACCGGAATGGAATGGAATGGACCGGAATGGAATGGAATGGAATGGAATGGCCCGGAACCGGAATGGAATGGAATGGAATGGAATGGAAACCGAATGGAATGGAATGGAATGGAATGGAATGGAATGGAATGGAATGGAATGGAATGGAATGGAATGGAAGGAAGGAATGGAATGGAAGGAATGGAAGGAATGGAAGGAATGAATGGAATGGAATGGAATGAATGGAATGGAATGGAATGGAATGGAATGGAATGGAATGGAATGGAATGGAATGGAATGGAATGGAATGGAATGGAATGGAATGGAATGGAATGGAATGGAATGGAATGGAATGGAAGGAATGGAATGGAATGGAATGGAATGGAATGGAATGGAATGGAATGGAATGGAATGGAATGGAATGGAATGGAATGGAATGGAATGGAATGGAATGGAATGGAATGGAATGGAATGGAATGGAATGGAATGGAATGGAATGGAATGGAATGGAATGGAATGGAATGGAATGGAATGGAATGGAATGGAATGGAATGGAATGGAAGGAATGGAATGGAATGGAATGGAATGGAAGGAATGGAATGGAAGGAATGGAATGGAATGGAATGGAATGGAATGGAATGGAACCGGAATGGAATGGAATGGAATGGAATGGAATGGAATGGAATGGAATGGAATGGAATGGAATGGAATGGAATGGAATGGAATGGAATGGAATGGAAATGGAATGGAATGGAATGGAATGGAATGGAATGGAATGGAATGGAATGGAATGGAATGGAATGGAATGGAATGGAATGGAATGGAATGGAATGGAATGGAATGGAATGGAATGGAATGGAATGGAATGGAATGGAATGGAATGGAATGGAATGGAATGGAATGGAATGGAATGGAATGGAATGGAATGGAATGGAATGGAATGGAATGGAATGGAATGGAATGGAATGGAATGGAATGGAATGGAATGGAATGGAATGGAATGGAATGGATGGAATGGAATGGAATGGAATGGAATGGAATGGAATGGAATGGAAGGAATGGAATGGAATGGAATGGAATGGAATGGAATGGAATGGAATGGAATGGAATGGAATGGAATGAATGGAATGGAAAGGAATGGAATGGAATGGAATGGAATGGAATGGAATGGAATGGAATGGAATGGAATGGAATGGAATGGAATGGAATGGAATGGAATGGAATGGAATGGAATGGAATGGAATGGAATGGAATGGAATGGAATGGAATGGAATGGAATGGAATGGAATGGAATGGAATGGAATGGAATGGAATGGAATGGAATGGAATGGAATGGAATGGAATGGAATGGAATGGAATGGAATGGAATGGAATGGAATGGAATGGAATGGAATGGAATGGAATGGAATGGAATGGAATGGAATGGAATGGAATGGAATGGAAACGGAATGGAATGGAACGAAACGGAATGGAATGGAATGGAACGGAATGGAATGGAATGGAATGGAATGGAATGGAATGGAATGGAATGGAATGGAATGGAATGGAATGGAATGGAATGGAATGGAATGGAATGGATGGAATGGAATGGAATGGAATGGAATGGAATGGAATGGAATGGAATGGAATGGAATGGAATGGAATGGAATGGAATGGAATGGAACCGGAATGGAATGGAATGGAATGGAATGGAATGGAATGGAATGGAATGGAATGGAGAACCGACCGAACGCCGAACGCCGCGCCGCGCGGTTGCGCGCGCGCGCAGCGGCGCGCGCGCGGCGCGCATGCGAAGGAATGGAATGGAATGGAAGGAATGGAAGAAGGAATGGAAATGGAATGGAATGGAATGGAAGGAATGGAATGGAAGAAGGAATGGAATGGAATGGAAGGAAGGAATGCCCGTGGAATGGAATGGAATGGAATGGAAGGAATGGAATGGAAGGAATGGACCGGAATGGAAGGAAACCGGAATGGAATGGAATGGAATGGAAGGAACGGAATGGAACGAAACCGGAATGGAATGGAATGGATGGACGGAAGGAAATGGAATGGAAATGGAATGAAGGAAGGAAATAGAATGGAAGTGAATGAATGGAAGGGAACGAATGGAAGGGACAGGAGAATGGAATGGAATGGAATGGAATGGAAGGAATGGAAGGAAGGAAGGAATGGAAGGAAGGAAGGAATGGAATGGAATGGAATGGAATGGAATGGAATGGAAGGACGGAAGGAAGGAATCGGAAGGACACGGAATGGAATGGAAAGGAAACTGGAGCCCGGAGGATGCCGAATGGACGGAAGGAAATGGAAGGCATGGAATGGAAGAAGGACGAATGGAATGGAATGGAAGGAATGGAAGGAAGGAATGGAAGGAAGGAATGGAAGGAATGGGAAAGGAATGGAATGGAAGGAATGGAAGAAAATGGAAGGAATGGAATGGAAATGGAAAGCCGGAATGGAATGGATGGAGCAGGAATGGAAGGAATGGAATGGAATGGAATGGAATGGAAGGAATGGAAAGGAAGGAATGGAATGGAATGGAAGGAATGGAAGGAAGGAAATGGAATGGAATGGAATGGAATGGAAGAATGGAAGGAATGGAAGGAAGGAATGGAATGGAAGGAAGGGAATGAATGGAATGGAAGGAAGGAAGGAAATGGAAGGAAGGAATGGAAAGCATGGAAGAGGAAGGGAATGGAATGGAAATGGAAATGGAAGGAAGGAATGGACCTCAGTGGAAGGAAGGAAGGAAGGAATGGAACGGAAGGAAGGAATGAATGAAATGGAATGGAATGGAATGGAATGGAATGGAATGGAATGGAATGGAATGAATGGAATGGAAGGAATGGAATGGAATGGAATGGAATGGAATGGAATGGAATGGAATGGAATGGAATGGAATGGAAGGAACCAGGAAGGAAGGAAGGAAACTGGAATGGAAGGAATGGAATGAAACGGAAGAAAACCGAATGGAATGGAAGGAAGGAAGGAATGGAAGGAAGAAGGAAGGAAGGAAGGAAGGAATGAAAAGGAAGGAATAAGGAATGGAATGAAATGGAATGGAATGGAATGAAATGGAATGGAAGGAAGGAATGGAATGGAATGGAATGGAATGGAATGGAAAGGAATGGAATGGAATGGAATGAAAAGGAATGGAATGGAATGAAACGGAATGGAATGAAATGGAATGGAATGGAAAAGGAATGGAAGGAATGGAAGGAAGGAATGGAATGGAATGGAAGGAACGGAGCCCAGGACCACGAATCCCATGAACAAACGCACAGGACAAGACTGAGATGCATCTTAGTATTCATACATGCATTCAGCATTCATACAGACTCAAATGGACTTGGAAAGCCACAGGTGTATGCACACAGACGGCCGAGACCAACCACACCAGCACACAAGGAAATGACCCGGAGCACACCACAGGAAACCCCAGACGAGTAACCCCATGGACAAACAGTGGCCACAATAGTATCACGACCAAGAAGATAACAGTGACCACGACTGATGATCAGACCGACCGACCGACCAAAGGACGGTGGACACAGAGATAGACGAACCAGCCACACACTGACCGACCACGGACAAACAGGAAGAGGTAGATAACAGCGGAATCACACATGGACCAGATCCAAC